>CAJHQQ010000964.1:0-127359 GCA_905132885.1 Moricandia moricandioides | reverse complement strand
TTAATTTAAAAAACAATATTTGCATAAATCCACAAAGCTGTCTAATTTCTTTTGTTTACATATCTAATTTTGATAATTTATCGCAATAGTTTTATATTTTGATTTTGAAAAAAACTAAAATATTTTATATAAAAGTCAAATATATATACAAAAAAAAAAAAATCGTTAATGTCTAAGTTTCGCTTAGACTCCGACTTATCCGCCTAATCACTATTTCTCTATAAAGCGTCGAGTTAACGTCTAACAATTTTTTGAACATTCATGTTAGTATCTTTGTATCTCTTAGATATCCTCACCATTTGCAAAAAACAATTTCACTAAAATCAATAAATAATATAATAATGAAAAAGCTTACACCTATCTTGGTCTAAGAGGACAAGTCAAATCTGTATACATTTTGTTATATTATCCGATCATTAATTAGAATAGATTAATTAGTAACTTTTTTTTTTTTTGCTTAACGATTAATTAGTAACTTCATCACAGAAGAAGTTGATAATGGTTATAGATAACAATATTAGATGTTATCTTGACATTAAACTAATCTATACATGGTGTATGATATCATTTTCAGGCTTCACAAGATGACAAAAAACTCTTACATGTTCTTTGTTTTTTCCACTCACATTATGCAAGATGACACAACATCGTCTCCATACTTTCACGTCACAGGTCCACATGTGAAAGTAGCATACTAATGTTTTTAATCATATCCATTACTATACTAGTGTACAACCACTCTATATACAATATATACACATTGTATGTCTATCTATATATACAGTCTGGTGTGGATTTAGAGACTTACCGGTTCATTTTTCCCTTCATCATTGATACTTTCGTTCAAACTTATAAAGGTATGACTTTACTTTTGGTTCATCCATTAAAACATCATGTAGTTCTGTTCTGTTTAGAGAACTTAACATGGAAAGATCATTGTGTATTTTGGGGATTGTGTGTATGCTTCTTTGAGTATAAGCTTATATCTGCAGGAGTTTCAAGGAGAGATTAACATGGAAGATCGTTGCTTAATCAAGAACGATGTGACTGAAGTAAAAAAACAAAGAACTCTCTTATCTCTTTCTTGAACTATAGAACATGTCTAAAAGACTCTGTTCTTCTTTTTTTTTTTTTCATTTTGTATAGTTGATAGGTAACACACCAATGGTGTATCTAAACAAAGTTGTTGACGGTTGCTTTGCCCGTATAGCTGCCAAGCTTGAGATGATGGAGCCTTGTTCTAGCGTCAAAGATAGAATCGCTTATAGTATGATCAAAGATGCAGAAGACAAAGGATTGATTACTCCAGGAAAGGTTTAATAGAAAAACACAACTTTAAAACCATAATCTCTCTAGTTCATAGATGTAACTGATTTGTTTTTTTTTTTTGGTTAAAGAGTACATTGATTGAGCCAACGGCTGGTAACACTGGGATAGGACTAGCCTGCATAGGTGCTGCAAGAGGCTACAAAGTGATACTTTTGATGCCCTCAACGATGAGCTTGGAGCGAAGAATCATTCTAAAAGCATTAGGTGCAGAGCTTCATCTCACAGATATGAAGATAGGCATTAAAGGAATGCTGGAGAAAACTGAAGAGATATTAAGCAAAACCCCTGGTGGTTTTGTTCCACAACAGTTTGAAAATCCTGCAAACCCTGAGGTTTAGAAGCCAATTCTATCTTCTTGTAGTCTCTCTTTATCTCTCTCTATCTAATGGTTTGCTTCTTGAAGATTCATTACCGAACCACGGGTCCGGAGATATGGAGAGACTCAGCAGGGAAAGTAGATATACTGGTTGCTGGTGTTGGAACTGGTGGAACGGTTAGTGGAATAGGGAAGTTCCTTAAGGAGATGAATAAAGACATAAAGGTTCAAGAACTTCACTGATTCTTGAAAACCAACTCTAAGATATAACTATGTTACAATCTTGATCTACAGGTTTGTGTAGTTGAACCTGTAGAAAGTGCGGTACTAAGCGGAGGAGAACCAGGTGAGGCAATCAAGATAACTCTCTCATCCAACTTCTTGATTATCTCTAAACATCATTATAAGGGCCGCTCCTAAGATTTTGAGGGCCTTCAAATAATATAGCGAAGGCTTTAACAAATTGAGAGCTTATGTTCATATATATTAATTCGAAATAATTTGGAGGTCTAAAGTCAATGTTTTATTTTGATGTGCCTAGAATAAGTTATAATCATAATATTTTTTTAGGTCCACATCTAATTCAAGGAATTGGCTCTGGTATCATCCCAACCAATTTGGAGTTAAGCATTGTTGATGAGATCATTCAAGTAAGAAACTGAGTTTTTATCCACTTCTTGAATCTTGAAACAATGTTCTGAGACCTGCATGCAATCTTTTTGGTTCAGGTGAAAGGTGAGGAAGCTATTGAAACAGCCAAGCTTCTTGCTCTGAAGGAAGGATTGTTGGTACAACCGGTTAACGTTTTTAACTAAGGTTTATAAACTATGAAACATAGGAGTTTGTGATCAGGTGTGATAATTTGACAGGTGGGAATATCCTCTGGAGCTGCTGCTGCGGCTGCGTTAAGGGTTGCAAAGCGACCAGAAAACGCAGGGAAACTCATTGTGGTAAAGTTTTTTGACCATAAGCATTTTGAGTTAACCGAGATTATTGAATATCTATTGGTTATTGTCTGGTTTGCAGGTGGTTTTTCCCAGTGGAGGAGAACGTTATCTATCGACTGAACTGTTTGATTCTGTTAGGTTTGAAGCAGAGAATTTGCCAATTGAATGAGTGGCGGTTTGGTCTTGACAAAAGAGATGTTTGTACCAATTGTTTCTGTCCATTGTAAAATCTATAAAATGTTACATAATTTGATGATAATAAGGCATGAATTGGGGTTTGTATTATAAAAAAAGGAAAGACTATAATAAAGTGATCTTTTGTAACGTCTTCAACAAGGAACCTAGAGATGAGAACCTAAAGCAGATTACTATCATAGTATGAACCAAACTAATATACTCCATGCGTTTAAAAATAGATGATGTTTAAGAGAGTTTTTAATGTTTCAAAATAGATGATATTTTTATATTTCAATGCAACTTTAACTTTATCAGAAACTGTATGATCAATAATATATTTGCAGTCTATTTTGTAATTGGTTAATAGTCTTTAATATATACTCCATCCGTTTTTTAATAATTGACGTTTTGGGAAAAAGTTTTTGTTCCAAATTATTTGACGTTTTCAATTTTCTATGCAAAATTTATTAGTAATTAATGTTAGATGACCAATGATATTATACCTTCTATTTTATTATTGGTTGAATTGTGGTTAGGTAAACAATTAATGATGTTTTTGTTTAGAAAATGATAAAAAATTAAATGTTTCTTAATCTATGTGCATAATCCTAGAACGTCAAATAAAAAAACGAAAGTAATATTTTAATTATATTTTTAGATTAAAAATTAAGTTTCTTAATAGTCGTGCACTATCCTAAAACTTCAAGTATTTAAAAACGGAAGAAGTTATAAAATTTGAAATAATCTCACAATATACCGGAAGAAGTTATAAAATTTAAAATAATCTCATATTAGTGCTGTTCGTTTGGCAGACGCAGCTTCCTGCGGCTGCGTCTGCGGCTATATTCTTGTTCGTTTTGTAGACGCAAATACCTGCGTCCAAACGCTGCGGCTGAACGCTGCGTTTAGCGTCAATAAATTTTGAACGCTGAAAAAACCAGCGATTGCGGTCAAAATTCTGCGTCAGAAACATAAATTACACATTTGCCCTTAAACTAATTTCTTATTTACCACAATACCTTACCCTAATTAGACGCAGCCGCTATCTCTTCCCTGAATAGACGCAGATCTCAAACTCTTCTTCTCCGTTAGAAAACGCAGCCATGAGCTCTCCCTTCGAGCTTTGTCACCACAGTTTCGTCCTCGAGCTCTGTCTTTGAGCTTCGTCACCACAGTTTCGACCTTGAGCTCTCTCTTCTCCGAGTAGACGCAGCCACAGTTTCGACCTCGAGCTCTCTCATCTCTTCCTTTTCTCTTCGTTGTTCTCTGTTTCTGAGGTAAATGTATCTGTTTTTGCGTTTTCATGAGTTTTTTGAGAGTGGGTTTTGGATCCAAGAGCCTTAAAGTTTCTGAGTCATGTCATCTTGCTCCAACTTCGTCTTCACCTTCCTTGTTTGTAAGAATCATGGTCTGCAAGAAAAAAAAACAAAAACAAATGAGCTATTAGATTCTGCTCTTGTTTAGTTGTTACTTGAACGACTTTTAGTCTGTATGGCTTTTAGTCTGTTTGTTGAACCTAAATAAGGTAACTTTCTTTGTAGAAAGTGTAACATAAGCAGATGGTTCAGATTAGGTTTCAACTATCTTCCAGGAAGATCTGTGAGAGTTTTGTTCTTGGTTTACTGATTTTGTTTTTCTTTACTTATTTCAAGCATGTTATAGTTGTTAATTTTTGGGACAATCTCTACTAGTTAGATAGCCTTTCTTTACTGTTTTTAAAGTGGACAGGGACTGAATATTATTAAGTTACTTGAAGTTTTGAATACTGGCTTTTAGTTTCATAAGGTTGAACTTGGTGTGCTCTAAATTCTTAATGATGCATTCTGATTAGGTGTTGTGTTTCTACTCTTTTATTTGTTGTTTGTCTTGATTAGCTTTTAAGTTCACTTCTGATATTTGATGCTTGGTGATCTAGTCTATTGATGGGTATGCTACTGGATTCTCTCCACTGACTGCATTTGTCTCAGGTGTGCCATGGTCGGTTGATATATGCTTTACTTTTTTGGGTTGGAGAAGAGTGGACTAATGAGGTTTTTGATGTGGAGCTGTTGAATGATGTGAACACTTTGGGTGATGAGATGTTGAATACACTGAAACAGCCTTTGCATTTTGTTGATCCTACACAGCTTCAGCAAGACCTGAAGCTCAACAAGTTATGACACAACTCATAAAGATTAGACCCGAAGAGATGTGAACAACAACATCTGAACTGTTGATTAATGTTCATGAAGCTGCTTTTGCTTCCATATGTCAATAGAAAAGGGTGGAGACTTTTGGTAGTATTGATTTTGTTTTTGCAATTCTTTGATTCTCCAAGTAGTTTTGGTAGTATAAATACATACAAAGTTGCAGAGAAACTTAATCGATTAACTTAGTATTTGAGAGGCTTTACAATGAGTGTTTACAAATGATTTTATAAATGAGAAAGAAGATGACAATATAGTGCTTGGCTATTCTTATCTAGATGAAACAACTGTAAAGATTGAAGATAAACAATTAATATCTTTGCTCAAAAATAAATAAATCATATGTCTATCTTTTGCAACAACAAAAATCTTAATTTTTCTTTGTTTATAACTTTGATTATGTAGTTGTTTTTATTTATGTGAAAATTGACATTATTTTTATTTATTCCTTTGTTTATTCTTTTTTTTTTATAAATATTTTGATTTATTATTATTTTTTTAAATTTAGCCTATGATTTATGAAAAAAGTTGTTATATTTATATATTTGACTAAAATTTTATTACCAACTAAATATAATATTTTTATGAATTTAAATATATTTAAACTACATATTTTAATTAAAATATATTTATAACAATTTATTAAAATAAAATATGAATTTAATAAAAATAGCCGCAGCGTCTACCAAATGAACAACACTCTAATTTGCATCCAGCGTCAGCGTTAACGTTCTGCGTCATCAAAACGAACAATAATCTGCGGCTGCGGCTGAAGCTGCGTCTGCGGCTGCGGCTGAAGCTGCGTCTGCATCTGCAAAACGAACAACAACAATCTGCATTTGACGCAGCCGCAGACGCAGCCTCAGCCGCAGCCGCATGAAGCTGCGTCTGTCAAACGAACAGCACAAATATATACTATTATTTGGGTCAAAATCTCACAATATACTAAAACCACTGGATATAATGTAAATCAAAACAAAAATGGAATACATGTGTTAGATTTCTATTGGCTAAGTTAGGAGGCAAAAAATGAGAGAAAATCGAGGAGAACCCTTCTTCGTAAGAGGATCACAAAATTGAATGGTTCATGCAAACCTATATAAATTCCAAAACGTTGCATATATATATATATAGATTGCGTAGAACACAAGGAAACGAGAGAACTTTTAGGGTTGACCAAAAAAAAATGAGCGAAGAACAGGTGGAGAAGAAACCTATAGCTAATGACATAGAAGAAGAGGCCAAAAAGACTCCGGCTACACCTGAAGGCATTGACGCGACGGAGGACAAAGAGGAACGTGTTGTCGCCGAGGCTTCCGGTGAACAGGTCCATGAGATATAATCCGATGCTTCTATATGTTAAAGACTATTAAAACCAACGTTCTAAAAGTCGGGCTAGGCCCTTACCTAGGCAGCAACTAGTTCTTATCAAAAACAATTTTTTAAAAATTTAATTTATATTGATTTATATGATTAAAATCAATTTAAATTATTCAAAATCGATTAAAATTGATCTAAATTATTCTAAGTATGTTAATTTAAGTAATAATGTTAATATAAATCCATAAATTTTATCTAATTTCTTTTGTTTTGAATATTTAATTTTGATAATTTATCATAATATTTTATATTTCTATTTAAAAACTAAAATATTTCATATAAATATTATATATATATATATATATATATATATATATATATAATAAATCAATAATTCATTAACGCTTAAGCTTCATATAAGATCCCGAATTATCCGTCTAGTAGTTAATCTTCTATAAAACGTCTAGTTACCACTTACCGATTTCTTCAATCTAATTTATTAAAACTGAAGTACAAAAAAAATAACCTTTACTTAATATTTACAAGGAATGTCACTGATATTATCTTTGCATCCAAACATCTAAACATTATTTCTTAACAAGAAAAAAATAAAGCTTGGCTAAGCCCATTAACAACTTTTATCGTTTGAATTGAATACTTCATAAAAAGTATATATGTATGTTCCAAATTTTTATAATAAAAACAGAATTGTACATATATATATATAACATTGAATTAGTTTTATTTTTATTCATCTTCATATAAGCTACTCAACTATATTTGAACTATAAAAAAAATAATAATGTTAATAAATTTCGATTATAATCTAAACTTATTTATTTACAATAACAAAATCATGTAACTTTCCATAACAATTTAATGACTAAAATACATATTAATATTTATTATAAATGATTATGTATACAAACAAATACAATGTATTATTCATTTGTACGATATATATATTTAATAAGAATAACTTATGTAATTTAAAAATTTAAAATTTTTAATCAACCATATAATACATATACACAATTAGGTCTAGGACAAATCAAATATCCTCGGTATTTTAGGATATACGGATTCAGATATGCATTCGTCGGATTCGTAAAATTGTTAATCGGATCCAGATATTCGGGTTAAGATATTCAGACTAAAATCTGAATACATGCGAATATCCAAACCTGTTTTTTTAATTAAAAATAAATCAAAAACTAACTATTAACCATATATTTAGTCTATTTAAAATTATTATTTAAAAAACCTTAAAAATTATTAAAATTAAAATTTTAGTTATTTTATATAAAAGTATATATAATATACATAAATAACTATAATTAAATTTTAAATATTTAATATCCGGATCCGGATATCTAGACCTTAAATTTTACTATCCGAATTCGTACATGGATCAGTCGAATTCGTAAAATCACTATCAAAATCCCCGAATATCCGTTTTTCGAAGCGCATGAGATCCTGAATCCGATAATGGATATCGAATATTAAGTTACAGTCATATCTACGGTTATATCAAACAAATTGTTTAAAATATTTGACATTTATAAAAATAACACCCCCGCGCGGATCAAAGGCTAGGATTGATTAAAACCATAGTAAATAATCGAATGAATAGTAACATTAAATTTTGTAGGCCGAGGGAGAAGCAAACGAGAAAAAGTCGGAAGGTACCATAACGATCGGAGAGGCTTTAGAGGCAGCGGTGCTCACGGCAGGGAATAAGCCGGTTGAGTGGAGTGACGCAGCCGCCATACAAGCGGCCGAGGTTAGAGCCACGGGAAGGACCAACATCATGCCTGGCGGTGTTGCAGCTTCGGCTCAGTCAGCTGCCACTCTCAACGCTCGAGCTAACTCAGAGGACGACAAGACTACGCTTGCTGATGTTCTCACTGTGAGTATATCCTAGAATCCAATTTCTTGATACATTGTGTTCAGTTTCTTTCATTTCATTGTTCAATGGGCGAAAAATGTTGTCTAGACACTAACTTTTTATAAAATATATAATTACCGTCCAGCGATTTTTTGAACATTGAATCGCGAATAGTAGATGCTATCACACATACAATTATACTAACCATGTTTGTCCTGTTGGGGACTGGATGGTTCTGAAAGGGAGCGACTAGCAAACTACCGTCGGACAAACCAGCAACTAGAAAAGACGCGGAGGGAGTGACAGGCGCAGAGATGAGGAACGATCCTCATCTCACTACTTACCCAACCGGTGTGGCGGCCTCGGTCGCTGCAGCTGCTCGGATAAACCAAGCCAAGTGATATCTTCTTGGCGGCTGCTACGTAACTAATGCTATTGAGAAGCCAAGTATGTAAACTAAAAATTATTTGTACATACGTTGATGTATATAAGGTTTTGAAGTAGATATAAGCTACATTAGTTCAACGAGTATCCAAGATCAGAATGAAATACATAAGTTAAATAAACATGGTAAGAAAACTCTTTTAAGTATTGTATCCTCAGCGGGAAAGAATGAAGAACAATCTCATGAACAGAGAGAAAAAATAAATCGCACAAGCTATAACAAAGTGTACAACCTAAGAGAACCAAAACTTAATCAAGAATCTACTGTAAGAGAAAGTTTAAAGCTCAAGTCTTCTGAGAAACATTGTCATGTGTTGCCATCAACTGGACAGGCTAACCTTTTCCAGGCCTAGCTCTGTCGCAACTGCTCGTAATAAAACTTGTACCAGCTCTCTCACTTGCGTTTCCCTGAAGAAAACAGAACGCTTGGAATCAAAATTTGAAAAGTATCTTGTACGTTTTAAAGTCACAGATTCTCCTCCCTTTCTAATTTGATCAGTTGATTCCTGAGTTTCTTAGGGACCGTACAGAGATTTGGTCACCCTTTTAGATATCAAGAACTCCAAAAGGGTGTGTTTCTAACTGAAGAAGTTATATTACCTTGTTAACACAATCTCGCACAGTGAGGGGAAAAGGACAAGCAGGTGTGCACGGGTGTCACGATTATCTTCGCGTAAGATGGTTTTTAGGTAGGGTTGCAATGGAAGAACCGAAGCAGCCTCGGGGTGAATGGTTAAGGCTGTCAAGTCCTTGGAGGGCAAAGATGATCTCTTCAAGTCTGGCTCTTGGTAGTGAACGGTTGTCTGCCAAAAGATAACCATAGATTAAAGACTAGCAAGCGAAGAACATGTTAAGGTTCATAAGAAAATGGGGACTTTACCTAGATTATTTTCCTCGATTAAAAATCTACTCAAGATGAATTCACATCTTTCCATTAGCGTAATGATAGAGATTTTGCTCACTTCTGCTCTTGTTGAGTGCCAGTTCTCAGTTTCAGAGCTGAAACTACAAATCATTGATGTTGGTATGTCAAACGATGTAGTAAGAATGAGTACTCTCTATGTGAGCTCTGTACAACAGTATAAGCCAATAACGTATAATTGTATACGTGTTTGATGAAAACATGCAACTAAAAGCGAGAAGGGACTCTTAGGAGGAGCAAGAGACATCAGATTCTTAAGTATGAGACGCTAGTGTCTTTGCAGAAGAAGCAAGCAAGAAAGCAAAGGAAAAGGCTAATGACTCTAGACATGCTCAACGCGAGATTACCTGCTTAAGGAAAACAATTTTTGTAAGCATTTCAAGGAGAATCTGCTACAGTGGGCAGGCATCAGCTCCACAGTTTCAATAGGCAACGAGCATGTACGTGATGCACAGCGGTCTAAGGTTAAAACAAGCCGCTCCAAAACCTGTTGATTCAAGATACGGAAAATATACAATAAAAATCAAGACACTGGGATAACAAAGAACATTTTACAAGAATTTCAAGCTGCTCACTTCTCGGGGTGCATCAACGGTCGACTTGAGAATAATATCACCAAGGCCATCTAACAAGGCCATCTCAAGGGTCTCATTGGCCTTAAGAGCTGCTGCAGGGAGAGAATTTGAAGAAAGTGCACGTCCACAATAACCAACAAGGAATATCTCGTAAACATCTCCAATTTCTTTCCAAAGGCGTATCCGAGCAGTTTTGCTAATTTTCAGGTCTGTGTTACCACCCGCAGAACATATTTTCACATCTTCAACTAGTAAACGGTTGAAGCCCTCAGCAGCTACCTTCCAGAGTGAACCATCTGGATTGTCTCGTCTTGTCATCATGCACCTTAAAAAAAACAAATGATCCTATAAGTTGGACAGTACGTACTTATCCCAGACACCACTGGAGACAGTAACTTTTTTTTTTGTCAACACTGGAGATAGTAACTAGACATGGTAATCTAAAACACTCAACAAAATAAACAATAAATATTTTTTTTTTTTTGCAAATCTAGGCAGGGACGTGGAACTTGAGAGAGGGACGGGGGTTGGGTTGACCCCATATAAATAGTTTAACCAAATAACCTGTGCTTCCCTTTCGAAACTTATGTTATGAGACCATTGAGCGGAGAAGAGCCACAACATCTACACAATGACAGCATAAATGAGATTTGAGTTACCTTCTCAGGTTCTGGATGACTTCCGGAAACAGGATATACTTTTCAACTGCAGGAGCCCGGAGGAGAAGCTCCACCAGAGAAGGGATCAACTTTTCTGCAAACATATTACTCGTAATTCTTGTGGTTGGAATTGTTTTGTCAAACGAAGAATCAGCTTTGTGTTTCGATACTACACTGCCTGGGGAAAAATGATAAACGAATATCAGAATTAACAATTGTTAAAAGAGTAGAATAACATCACGTACTTACTTTCACGGTGACCTGTAGTGCTCTGCTCAATCTCACCTTCCTCATTTGGCAGCGGAGAATCAACCCGTGGAAGATAAGGCAGAAATTCTCTTAGCAGGATTAGCCACATTGATGAAAGATGCTCAGGAGGACCCAAAGAAGGCAGGATTTCCAAAACATGACGTAGTACAGGGGGAACATGGCCCTTGAAATCATCAATGTAATACGCATAAGGTGGACGCATGAGCCAAATTTTGAAACTTAGTATTTAAGAGGAAGAATGATGATAGGAGAACAGACTCACAAATTCAGTTTCAAAATTTTCGCTACTTATGATAGCCTGCTTTATAGCCAAATCTATAATTCCCAGCAATTGCATGTACATTTTATCATCAAACATCTTCAGTGATTGCACATATAATTCACCTGTCAAAACATTGGACAAAATTAAAAAAAAAAGGAAAGAGTAAGCTCCAAGTCTTACAGCAGAAAAGGTCACCTTTGTTCAAACATTTCTATTCACTGAAATTGTTCATCTAAATCAAAAGAGTAGACTCTACGAAGATGCAGAGAACTTATTGGAAAAAGATGAATTACCTAAACCATGCAGAATCTCTTGTTTCACCTTGGATGCCGTGTCACCTGTGTAACTCGATGACTTTTGGAAAACAAGCTCATACACATCCATGACCGAATTCAGATATCGTAGTTGCAAGTTTCCCTAATTCATAAAAAACATGTCAAAAAGTGAAACATGGATATGACAGAGTCAATATTAGCTCGTAGAGAGTTCAAGTAGCTGAGCTGTTACCTTGACACAGTGAGACACAACAGCTGTCTGCAGACAATTTATCGCTGCAAGTGATACTTCTTTACTCCCGTTGAAAATGCTATTCTTAACAAAAGCTAGCAAAGACTCCCACCCTACAAAAGTAGAAGTTCCACGATATTTCAGTTTTTCCTAAACCACAAGGACCAAACTCCAGGATAATGACAATCCACTCACCTGACCAAAAGTTGGGTAAGCTTTCAAGAAGAGGAAAGTAGGAACGGAAGAGGCGGGCTATTCCTCCAAGGACAAGCACAAATGTTTCATCCCACTGCTTTTGTGCTGTATTGCGACTGCAAATCAGAAAGTGGATGGCAAGGTTAAAAGGTAGGAATAGTGGTAAGACTTTGAAAAAAAATAAGTTATTCAGGTATTAAAGACTATCAGAGAGAAATGGACAAAGCAAAAGACTTCCACGCGCAGAAAATTCCTTTTGTCACCTGTGATGTATAAGCATGTGCACTGCTTTCCCTCCCCGAGTGCCTATTTCTTTTCCTTGCCATTCGTCCTTTGATGATGTTGCAGCCTACAAAAGAAGACTCACCTCTCAGGAGAGTTTCCTAAAAAGGATGTATTGAATCACTTGCTTTCCTCACCATGTGAGAGGCGCCATCTAGCATCGGGAAGATATAGTTCCACAGACAATCCTCCCACATGTTTTTTGAAAGTTTGTTCCCATGACTTCCCAAAATCTGGAAAAACGTCCTGACAGCTGAATTCCTCACCTGCAAATATAATAACAATGAGAAAATACGATAGAGCGACAACAACTTACCAAGTAAATAAAAAATTCACTCTGAAAAGACAACTATGGTCTATGACGAATACCTCTGGTCGCTCGTCATCCACGAGTTTCTGAATTAACGAAAAGACTAAAAACAACAATTTCTCATGGTTGACTACTTGTTTTCGAGCTTCATAATCTGGTTTGTTGGAATTTTCCACACCCTCACCATTTGCTTGCTGAAGACTGGTATCAACATTACTGAATTCTGCAGGGGCAGCACAGTCACTAAATATTTATACAGAGCTTCTCTTAAGGTGTTAATTGCACTAGGATTTGATGACAGTTATTTACCCGATCCTTTCTCCACTAGAGACCCATGGTGGAGCCCCTTTGCTACGAAATCAGTCAAAGTCCACAACAGGCCAATGGCTGTTAAACTTATATTCAAATCAGTCTTCTGTGCACTGTAAGCTCCAGTAACGTCTATGCACCTGAAATATTAACATTACTAACTACCATCCCCGTAGGGAATATTCTAACATCTCTGACAGCTAAGTATCAACTAGTAAAATAAGGAACATAGTAATTTAAATGAGATAGAATCTTACACATGGAGACAGTCTTCCGGAAGAGTAGAAAGTCCATCACTCATAATAACCCGGAGACTCTGTGAAGGAAAAAAACAAGGTATCAGTAAGCGATGACTAAGGTCAAACACAGCTGCTAACTTTGATCAAATCCAAGGACGCCATCCTTGACTAACCTGAAACCCGAGGGTCGCTACATCCTTCTCTGATGCGTCGGCAACAGACCTTAAAACATTAGGCGAGAGATAAGATCAGTAAATGGAATTGGAAATTCAGTATCATATACATGGAAAAAAGCTAGAAACTGAGCAGGAAACATACCTCAACATCTCAAGAATGCCAGGCCAGATATAGTACAACTTTTCCCCACATCTCTGATGAGATAAAATTTATGCAGGAGCAGAAAGTTAGATATTGAAGATACACAAATGTTGATCTCTGAATGTTCATATCGTATATATACCTCCAGTACATGAAGGAGGATTTTTAATGAACCAACTCGAACATCGGCCTTTTGTGCAGAAAGGTAAAGAGCCCTGAGAGAAGATAGTACAGCACACTCAACTGACTTCAACTCAGTTGACTTTGATTCTACCTAGGAAGAAGAACAAACGAAGAAGAAATCGAAACAAGGTTCTTTTTGCATGAGATGAAAGACACTGGAATTTAAGCAAGGACAGTGAAGAGAAATCTCACATCCAGAGTTTCATATCTTGATCTGGGTGTATCTTCTCCAAATTGCTCCGAACTTAAGACAGCACATATGGATTGGTCCAGAGCATCAAGCGCCATATTTCTCAAGTTCTGATTTGAATGTTCAGCGAGCTGCAATATGCAGTTGAAGTGTCAAAAAGTCCAGAACAATGTCAGGATATCCTACAAATAAATAGGATAATGAATGCCGCGTCACCTCAAGAAAGTGGCCAACAACTTGGTCCCATAGTGGTTCCACCCCTGTCGCAAGAAGAAAAACAATAATGACACACAAACTAATCCAGACACTGGAAATATATACAAGGCGACAGCATGGAAAAGAGAGATTATACTCTGAGGATGAACTTAGAAAATCAATTAAAAACATACTGTGGAGATTATTTACGAGAATAGATATCATTCTGTCCACCGAAAAACTGATGCTCCCAATTTTTTTACTTGTAGCTGATGAAACACTGCCCGAAGTTTCTGTCATGGATTGATGGGACAACATATGGAGTGCAGAAAGAAGTGATTTAACAGCAGACACATGCATCAGAGCCGAGCTTTCAAACAGCTTGCAAGATGAAAGCAATGAGTCAAGAACCAGGGATTTCAGAATTCAGCTAACTCAAACAAACTAGAGATAAGTAGCTCTAGCTATAGAAATCTCAACAAGAGGGAATTAACCAGACCACTCTAAGGCCATAGATTATAGAAGACAATTGTTTTGGCTTACTTGAGAATTTAAAGAAGAGAGAATGCTAAAATCAGCGTACTGCCTAGAAGGCTCCCTGGTGAGCTTTGGTCCTGCAGTTGCGACCTCCTACAAGTAAAAGATGATGTTATACTGCCCTACACATTCGTAAGAGTATTCACAAATGAGAGAAAAACATAAAGGATAAACAGCTTCGTAAGAGTAACCAAAAAGATGAATCCTGCGCGGGGGGTTGCTAAATTACCTGGGTGGTTGCATGAGGAGAATGAATAACTCGATCTAGGGCTGCCAGAGTTTCAAGAACCTATATGTCGAGGATTTCCCGTTACCGTTGTCATGAGACATTTTACTTGAACATACGTGAAGAAAAATACTCACCAACACCCATGATGGCCCCAATACGTTATGTAACCTATGAGCGATGTTGAAGAGTGTCCTCAATGCCTGAACAATAATCAGATGGTCTGTTAGGCAAGCACATTTAACCAAACCATTTTAAATAGAAAATCCGCAAAGGAGTTTTTTCTTTCAAGATGTGCACACGCGGAAGAATGAGAATGAATTTAAAATGTCAAATCAAATACCTGAACATTCTTGGGTGTCAGGACAATGACATCTTTCTGATCAACCTGTACTTCAGAACGTTTGGACACAGGAGACTGTACGAGGCTGCTGAAACTACAAATGAAATCCCAAAAGTTAACCGGCTAGCATTGATCAAGTAGCTTCGACATGATATCTGAAGCACAATTATCAAGGTACCTTTTCCTTTCGGCATCAGTTGGCAAAACGATGGTAAATTTACAAAGTGAAGCAAGAAAAGAGTTCAAGGGTTCAACAGCATGAAGAACGCCACATGCCTGAGAAAAAAATCATAAGGATACCCATTAATTCTTCTGCATAGGTAGAAAACATAAGGTTGATTTCAATGTAAAAGTGTAAAGCAAAGACGTCCGCACATCGCCAATATCCACATCACGTATTTACATTTACCTGAGTAAATGCTTGATACCCTTTCAGTATCTCCAATACGATTGCCTCACCTTGTGACCTTCAAGAACATTTACATTAAACAAAGTCTTCAGTGTTCGTCTCTTCACAATAAATATATAGTCCGCTAAAAGGGCTATAATACCTTGATAAAATAAGGGAAAATGCGTCGAGTATAGTCAGCCATAATGAATCTACCATCGAGATACATAGATGTGAGGTCTTCCCAGTATAATAATCAGACGTAGGATGATACTCGTATCTGGGGGATTCAAGCTATAGTGGTTCGAAGAAAGCGAAGTATGAAAAACAAGACACCAGCAGGCAAAGATTAGAAAGAGAAAATGTTAGCCGAACAGTAATATGGCATAGCGGAGGAGAACCCTGCATCAATTACCTCTCCAACGTCTACTGCTTCATCTGTTAAAGTGGCGACTGTAAACACAACTCCTAGTAAGCCTTCAATTGCCAAAGTTATTGCATGAGCTTCGCTTGCAACGAGAACAGCCGCACTGGAAGCATCATTATCAAGAATCCATTCAATTCCTACAGCAGTGGGGGGAGGGAATTTATAATGACAACTTTTAGTGGATAAAAGTACGATGGAATTCTGCGGTCCTTAGTGGTAATAATTAATCATCATAGCAACAAAATAATTGATTACCTTTAGCTTTGCTATTAAACATCCCAGCAACAGCTGCTAGACTTTCCTCACTCGTCTCCTGAAACTACGTTCAAGAAAACCAACTCAAGAATTCAGCCATGTAACTTTTATACTCTTGTTGTGAGATGTCTAAAGTTAATTAACGCAACTTATAGTTCCTGAAGTTGTTCCTATTTTTTTCTGGTACACAAAATAGGTAAAAACTAAATAGATCTACAACCAACTGGTAAACAAATAAGATAGCGACTAAGAGAACTCACTACAGAAACATTACAGCCAACCTGCCCTATAAACCCACCTGTATGCTAGAAACAACTCGAGCAAGCGCTTTGACCATGCTCTCCACAACATTTGTATTTTTAGGGTTCCTTGAAAGAAAAGTTACTATTAGATCACAGAACGAAAATGATCCAAAAAGAAACTTAATCCACTGCACAATAGTATGAAGAAACAACAAGACAGGTAACTGATTGATGTAACATGCAAAATTGAGTGCAGCAGGACAAAAAAGAAGTAAGTAGCCTTACATATCAAAATTCTGGAAAAGAATCCGCAAAGTTCTTGCCTCAACACAGAACCCCTATTTAATGACAGACACAAGATATGTTAGAAATGAGAATCAAAAAGAAATTGAACTCCTTATACTATCTTACATACACGTGCAAGTAGTACTTTGGAATATAATGATTACCCTCAAAATCTCAAGAACAAGAATGCGATGCCACAATGGCAAATCTAAAAATGTAGCTTTCACGAGCATATTTAGGAACACCTGCACAGACAGAAATGAAATGGACGCACATCAGCACAGAAAACTTGCATATATCATAGTCAACAGGAAAAAGTGTTTAATGTGCTTTTTCCTATGCGATCAATACTGTACCTCGCATTCTGTAATGAGAGACGAACTATACAGTCGAATAATATGAGCAACTGACCGCAGCACCAACCGACGGAAATAAGGTTCGACCATTTCTCCCTCGAGCTGAGTAAGAAAATTAATTCCATGAGTAAATGCACGTAGATAAGCTTTCATGCTATCCAAGTTTTATCGAGATCACGTGGAAGTATACAAAGATACAAAAGGTAGTGAGGCGTGATCTTACCTCTGAGCTGGTCCGAAGTGATGTCATTAGGAGGGAGCAGATTTGGTGACGCAAAACCTGATAAATAAACAGGTAAACTTTTACAGTTGGTCAGCATGTTAATGAAAAGATGAAAAATAAGTGCGGGCTTACCTGTTCGTAGGGAAGTAGTATCTTAAAAACTGAGATATAGTTCGACAAAACAAACCTGCAAAACAAATTGAGAGCTCGTGCATTTAAAAAATGACTTTCAGTCCATTTCAAACACGATCAACTATATTTAAAATTCTTTATAACTCACTCAATTAGTTCGAGGGAAAAGGTCCTTGGAAGAGAAGTAACATGCAACCAAGCCGCCTGAAGCATGAACAGAAATATTAACCTTGGTGAAATACCTTCAATGACACTTTATACATGATCTCGTTGAATTAAACACATACAGATCCACCTGCAGCTGAGGCTGTCAGGTCCTCAAGCAAACGCAGACCAAGTTTACCGGTTTGACTCAGACTGTCTCTCATTGTCGACCCACCAGAGATAACATCTTTCTCCAAGGGCCTGGATTCATATTTCTGTTAGTCTATTAAATAGCTGCAAGACCAAATACCAAAGGTTCCAATTGGATAGAGCAGGACTTCTAAATGGAGAGCCTATGTCTTTCATTCTATCAGGAAAACACAAATCAACCAGTATATAACAATTGAATCACCCTCTGTGTATTAGGATAAAACCAAAAGTCCACCAAAGCGCAAAAAATATATCTGGACAGTAAAGAGAGTACGAAAAGGGGTTGAAAAGAGTAAGTCAGACAGACAGAGATGATCAGGACAGCATACTCTGAACTATTCATATTCTGACTCAAATCTCCAGTAACTGAGCCAGTCCTTGCTGTTTGACTGCTAGATCCAAATTTACTCATAGGAAGGGACTCAGCCGAAACAACTTGATCAAAAATCATCGCAACTGCTTGCCTGAAGGTAGCTGCAGCAGTACTGGGAAACCAAAAAAGGATCCATGGTTTTTAATTTTCAGTAAAGAAATGTTCGACGAGGAAAATACCGTCGGAGTAGTGAGGTTGGTTGAATGAAAGCAACTTACTTATAAACACTAGGAAATCGGTTGTTATCAAGAAGCCTGAGACAGATACTTAGTCCGAGAACCATATTATCCTGGAAATAAGAAAGATACTAAAGCCTCACGAATAACAAAGCCGTAAGGAAGCAGATAAATTGAGAATTAGCATAATACAGTTAGTCTTACTGCTCTTGATTAATGGGTCACTTAAAAATAATTTCCTGACATCTGCATTCTATTATTATATGCATAAAACCATTTTAACTTTCATTTACGTCAATGCCCAGGATCGTAATAATTTAGTCTACCAGGATTTTTGCGTTAGACTTCCATTCTTACAAGACCAAGCTTTTCCTACTCACCTCAGTTTCTGGATGTAGGCGAGATTGAAATATTATTAGAATAGTTTGCAGAGTCTTTAGTTGGATATTTTCTTCAGCCATTTCCGAATGCTGCGAGTAAGGAAACACCACGTTAAGTAGTGTTATGCATTAAAATTCATCAAACAAAATGTAAACTTATCTCTCCCTTTCCATCCTAAACACCAAAGAGGCATGTGTCTAGCAGAAATTCATGTATGAGAAAGACTTAATTCTTTCATAAGGTAGCGTCAAAGATACAATGAACATGCTAAATAAATAACCAAGTGAAAGAGATAGAGAGCTGAACTTTCAATTCTCAGGTAAATTCAAATGCTATTCATTAATTTAGAGGAGTTAGAGAAACTCTGGCTTACATCTTTCAAGGTATCAAGTATCTCCTTTAGAGATGATGGTTCAACAGCATCATGAGATATAAGCTTCTGCAAGCACGAAAGCCCTATAACACTAAGTTTTGTATTCCTGACTCCACAAGCCATCAGAAAGATCCGAAGAATGTCATCATTGCTTGAAAGATCACTTGCACTCGATGACGAACGAAGCTGACAAAACAAACGCAGATTCAATTCTAGAGTATCAGTTCACGACGCATACTACGAGCTAACTAAAACGAGACGCCATGTTCAATCAGAATACGTGTTCTAACCTTCAAAATAGCGTGCTCCGCCCCGTCTTTCACGGCGGGGTACCTCCGTCGCGCCTCCGCGGAGAGAGCACGGAGATCCGCCTCCAGAGCCGCTACCAAAGCCATCTTCGTACTTAGGGTTTTGGGGAGAGTTAGATGTTACCAGGAGAAGAGATGAATCGGAAAGTATGGCATCGAGATCGGACGGTAAAGCTCCGATCGATAGGGATTGGGAGCGATGGTAAATAAAAGATCTTCTTTGTGATTTGAGCTGGTGTATGTTTATCATGCGCATCTCACGTGCCTCTAATCGATGGAGCTTTACAAGATTTGGTACGATTGGAAATAAACCGGCTTGTACCGATGGTTTTATTAGCCCAGCTCCTTAGCGCATCCACATCAATTAACCCCCCTTTGGGTTTCATCTTTTCTTTTTTTTATTATTAAATTTTTTTGTTTTTTTTTTGTTTTTTCTGAAAAAAAATAAAAAAAATAGATCAATCACGGGCCGCCACGTGTCGTGGGGCCCGCGAAACAGTGGTGATACGGGTTCACCAGAGAGAACCCCAGAGCTACAGATTCATCACTGTTCATCTAGAAAACTGTATGAACCCCCTTATGAACCCCTTATGAACCTTCAATGCACTTGTTCTTAGATCATCATTATCCCACTATCATGGGTTCTTAACAAAAAATAATTAAATATTTAAATGAATCTCACAAAAAGTTAAGGATAAGTTAAGAATTGGTTGGGGAAATCCTAAAAGAAAAACTAATTTTAATGAGTTTTTTATGGTTCTCACTAACACGTGGCGACCCACGATTCATTTACTTTTTATCTTATTTTTTAGTTTTTTTTTTTTAAATCAGAGAAAAAAGGAAAAAAAAAATCTTCTTCGAATAATCATTGCCCTTACAAGCGAAAACACTTTCGGTGAATTTTGCAACTCCACCGCCGGTACTCTCTGGTTAACAAGCATGGCTAGTAGGATTTGAATTTTGAATTGAACCGAACCGAACTGAAATTTCGGTTAGTTCAGCTAGAAATTCGATTTAATTAGGTAGTTTCTTTAAAAAAAAACCTTGGATCGGCTCAGTTTGACAATCGATTGCTTTAGTTTTCTTTTTTTTCTCCAAAAAATTATACCCAAACTATACTATAATCCGAACCGAACTAACCAAATTTTAAAATTGAATCTAACCAAAATCAAACTAAAATTTGACCCAAATCGAAAACTTTGGCAAGGTTTCTAACCAAATACTTAACTGAACTTTTTCAAGAAAATTTATTTTGAACCGAACCCGCATGCCTGTCTTAGAGACCGTGGTACTTGTCCATCTCAGGGTCGTTACATCTCCTTGCAACACTTAAAGCAATTACAAGATTCCACTTAATAGGCCGAGCTTTATCAGGCCCAATAAATGCTGGACTTTAAAAACCCTAGTTTTTTTTTCTCAAGTTCCAAAAACAATAAAACGCCGCGTTTTGAGTTTCTCCTTTCCCACAACTATATCAATATATCTGTGTTAAAACCTAGAAAAAAACTCGTGGCTGCTGCTTACTCTTTCTTTCCTGTGTGTCTCCAACTCTGCAGATATTCGCAAAACCCTCCAAGGTAATGAATCT
Organism: Moricandia moricandioides; assembly: GCA_905132885.1. NCBI lineage: Eukaryota > Viridiplantae > Streptophyta > Magnoliopsida > Brassicales > Brassicaceae > Moricandia > Moricandia moricandioides. The sequence continues at coordinate 106,369 of CAJHQQ010000964.1, read as the reverse complement.
TTCCCTCCCTCTCTCTTAACTTTATCAATTCCACAAGGCTTCAAGTTCTTGATTCTGTCTTAGTATAGTTCTGGTTATAGTAAAGGGTAGGTAACAAGACTTAACTCGTGTTCTGTCTATCTTTATTTTCCTTTTTTAATGAAGATCATAATAATTAGACTAAGAAAATAATAAAAAAAAGGGTTCTTTCTACCCAAAACATGAACTTTTTGTAGTTCTCTCAGTGTAGATTGAGCTCACTATCTTGTTTTTTTCTTCAGGTGTTGTCTTAAGCTTGTGATAATGCTTCTACTGTTTGAGACGCCTGGAGGCTTCGCTATTTTTAAAGTATTAGATGAAGGGAAGCTATCTAATGTTGAGGTTATTACCTTTTCTTCTAGCTTCGTTTATTAAATTTGGTAATTTTTATTTTAAGTATGTTTAAGTTGGTGCTTGTAGGATTTGGTCAATGTGTTCTCGTCTGCAGAGTCAGCTCGAAAGGTGATTCTTCTTTTTTTTTTTTGGAGATGGTTCATATTTAGAGTGTCTAGTTTAGGTTACTCACAGAAGGTTTTGGTGTTAGTACAGATGGTGAAGCTTAAAGCTTTTGACAAGTTTGACAACACGTCTGAAGCTCTTGAAGCAGTTGCTAAACTAGTGGAGGGAACTCCCAGCAAGGGTCTCCGCAAGTTTTTGAAAGCGAACTGTGAAGGTGAAGCTTTAGCTGTGGCTGATTCGAAGCTTGGAAACATTATCAAGGAGAAACTGGTGTGTATTTTTAGTTTAGAGATTTTAGTTTGTGCTCTGCTGTTACATTGTTTCTTACGTTTTTGTTTCACTGTTGTAGAAAATAGACTGTATTCACAACAATGCTGTTATGGAGCTGCTGCGTGGTGTGAGAAGTCAGCTATCAGAACTTATATCTGGATTGGGAGAACAAGACTTGGCTCCAATGAGCTTGGGGTTGTCTCACAGTCTTGCTAGATATAAACTAAAGTTCAGTTCTGACAAGGTATCCTTTTGTTGTCTGAAATGCTGTTGAGTTTCTCTGTCTCTCTTTGTCTTGTTCATCTCCTAATGCTTTAGTTTTTTTCCCTGTTAGGTTGATACCATGATAATCCAAGCTATTGGTCTGCTTGATGATCTTGACAAAGAGCTCAACACATACGCTATGAGGGTTCGTGAATGGTATGGTTGGCATTTTCCTGAGCTTGCCAAGATCATAAGTGACAATATCCTATATGCTAAGTCTGTAAAGTTAATGGGAAACCGGATCAATGCCGCAAAGCTAGACTTCTCTGAGGTTAAGCCCTGTCTATCATTTCTTGCTCTAGGGCCGGCCCTGAGATTTTGGAGGCTGTAGGCGATTTAGTAAAGATTTTAACAAAAAATATTTAATAAATTTGGAGGCCTAGTGTATGTAATTTTCTTCAAAATTTTGGAATGTTTCATTCGGCTTTACCCATGAGTTGCACAGAGTTTAATAATAACACATTATCTGTTTCTGGCCCTATCTCAGATATTGGCTGATGAAGTTGAAGCTGAACTAAAGGAGGCTGCTGTGATATCCATGGGAACTGAAGTCAGTGACCTTGATCTGATTCACATCCGGGAACTCTGTGACCAGGTTCTGTCTCTTGCTGAGTATAGAGGTCAGCTTTATGACTACTTGAAGAGCAGGATGAACACAATTGCACCAAACTTGACAGCTCTTGTTGGGGAGCTGGTCGGTGCTCGTCTTATTTCTCACGGTGGTAGTTTATTGAACCTTGCAAAGCAACCTGGGAGCACGGTTCAGATTCTTGGGGCTGAGAAAGCTCTATTTAGAGCCCTCAAGACCAAACACAACACACCAAAGTATGGTTTAATTTACCATGCGTCTGTGGTTGGCCAAGCTGCACCGAAGCACAAGGGTAAAATCTCGCGGTCTCTAGCTGCGAAAGCTGCTCTTTCTATCCGTTGTGATGCTCTTGGTGATGGTCAAGACAACACTATGGGAGTGGAGAACCGTTTAAAGGTACTCTTAATACTTTTCCTTGGTCTTGTCGATCTGAACTACCTTTTTTCTTCCTTCACTGATTATCGTTTTGTTTGATCAGCTTGAAGCACGGTTGAGAAGTCTAGAAGGAAAAGATCTAGGACGTCTTGCTGGCTCATCTAAAGGCAAGCCAAAGATTGAAGTTTATAACAAGGATAAAAAGATGGGATCTGGAGGTTTGATCACTCCTGCTAAGGTCAGATTATTTTCTGCTTGATTGTCTCTTCAACCTTTAATGAGATTGCATAAAGGATTAAAGTCTTTAGTGATTGTTGTTTTGTGCAGACTTACAACACTGCTGCAGACTCTCTTCTTGTACAAACTCCTGATTCAGCTGAGAATGGTGTCAAAGAGAAGAAAGATAAAAAGAAGAAGAAGAAGAAGGCTGATGCAGAGGAAGAAGAAGAAGAAGCCAAAGCTGAGGAATCTTCAAAGAAGAAGAAGAAGAAGGCTAAAACAGAAGTAGAACCTGAAACTGAAGAACCAGTAAAGAAGGAGAAAAAGAAGAAGAGAAAGCACGAGGAAGAAGAAACTGAAATGCCTGCCAAGAAGAAAGAAAAGAAGGAGAAGAAGAAAAAGAAGAGTGAGGCCTGAAGAGAGGTTTAAAGTTTTGAGTTGCTTAATTTTATTAACATTTTAATGTGTTGTTATGCTTTTGATTTAGTTGTTACACTTAGTTATCTAAAACTTGATGAACTCTGTTCATCGTTTTGTAAGTTAGTATGTGGTCTAGTGATTTTCCAAGAACCTTGCATTAATAAGTTAAATGGATTTAGAAAAACTGTTTAGGACAGCATGATTGTTGTTCCAAGTTATTAGATTCTTTGTTGCACACCTGGGGGTTTTATGAACGTCTTTGCATTTGTTTTGATTGAGCTATTTGTGTTCTGCTTCATTGTAATAATTGCAGATTAAATCTGGAGATTGTTGATGTTAAGAGCACTTGCTGCTCAGAAAAACATGAATGTTCACCAACGTCACTTGTAAGCATCTCTTACTCTTCTACATGGCGCAAGTTTTATATAAATATCCTTGAGTTTCTGATATTTTGAAAAAACTTGTTCTACCTCTAGCAAAGGACACACAGACCAGCTAAAACTTCTGAAGCCAAAGAAGAAGAAGGGGTAGAGGTGTTAAATAGTCCATCCAGAGTCCAAATGGACTAAACCAATTAGACCATTTCAGTTTTTGAGCAGTTGTGAACCGGTCCATATTGGACAATAGTCCAAACAAGTGTTTAAAACCAATATAGACTATGTCCATGTGGGTATGCCCATGAACATCATTCTTAAGGGGAAACAGTCGGGCTGGCCACAATGTGTTGTGAGAGAAGAAACCATTATAGTTTGAAGAAGTTGTATCGATAGATATGTAAATTACTCGAGAAAGAGGATTTTTTACGAGAGAGGAGGCAACAAGCAGCAGCTCTTTGGGCACACAGATGATGAGTGTGTGTTTCCTTAAGCTTATGATGGCATTAACAAGGTTTTACTTTCTAAAAAAATGTGATGCTTGCTTCTCTAGAACATGCCTTTCTGTTGTTGTACACAATATCAGAGACATTAACACATCCATGACTGATGAAGAAAAAACTCTCATCTCAAAAACTTTGGTGGTATGCATGCATGCATAGTGTTTACATTTCAAGATTTTTTTTTTAATCTCTATCTTCAATATCTTTCAAAATCCAACTTCTATTTTGCTTGAATAACTAAAAATAATAATTATGTAACCATCTATATAGAAATGGGAGCAATATTTTTCAAAATAGAACGTAGTATAAATTTGAAGAGTTTGTTTTTATTTTCATTTTCAGCTTATGGCTTTTTTTGTTTTATTTTAGAGAAATTGTTAAGAATACCATAAGTCAAATACCAGTTTTTTAAAAAATACACTCAATCAAAGATATATTAATATTTGAGTTTACACTTTAATGATTATTGTTTAGGATTTAGTTTTAAATGGATCAGATTGAGTTTCTAAATATTTTATTAGTATTTTGAAAAATTAGTTCAATCTTTTTTCATCATAAATTTAGAGTATTTAAGTCATTCATTAATGATAAATTTAAAAAGTGTTATCAAACTTTTGGTAGAATTTAGAATTTCTTTTTATTTTAGAAGCTTTTTATACCTAGTTTTAATTTTTTAACTAAGGGGTCAAAGGTTCCACATGTTACTGCATGGACTAAGTGACACGTACGCCATCACCTGAATTACCTGACTACACAAAAACGTTTCATAATTTTGTTCCCATCGTAAATCAAATTCGTGGTAGAAGGATTCATGGCCTTTCTTGTTTTTTCCTCGAAAATTTAGAAATAATTTTACATTATTTGTTATTATATAACTACAGAAAAAAACAATATCTTGTCGTGAATATAGGAAAAATCAAGAAACTGATGATAGTATATTTGGATGTGTAGGTAATACATATTTGTACATGATCTTTAATTCCAAAAGAACTGAATACATATATTAGATGAATCTGGCCCTAGTTTATGTATTTTTCCTTTTCACATATATTTGACCTTCCGATATTCGAAAAGGCAGTTCATATTGTGTGAAAAGTTCGTGCGTGATAATGAAAACAATTAGTCTGTGAGAGAACATTATCGTTATACACTTATCTCAACTACGTGACTTATTCTCATCGGCTGTATGTAAGATGCTTAACATTATCCTTCATTTTTTTCGTGCTTGATGCCGTAATGGGTTTATCTTTCTTTTTTAAAATTTTTTTTATAATCTTCGAGATCCCAAATACTATAGGTGGGATAGATGTGGGAGAAATTCTAAGGTATCAGAATTTTTATCCGGCGGATCTATGTTTTTATTATCTTTATCTAGATCCGGGGTTTTTGAATATCTGGATATAAAATATTTTTCTAAAAATTGTAATATCAGATCGATATCCATATCCAAATTTGAATCCTTAAAATAAATAAAAAATAACATTAAAATATTAATAATAATTAAGAAATAAAAATATATATAATATTTTAAGTATTTTTATGTATACTATTACAAAATTTATATAAAATGTATATATATATTATCATAAAAATGAAAATAAATAAATAAAAATAGTTTTTATATAGGTATTACTATTTGGAAAGAATTATCAATAAAAATTACGAATCCAGATATCTGAACTAAAAAATCATGATATTTAAATTTGGTTTTGATGAATCTAACATTTTAGTATCCGTATTCGGATCCATCCCTTTCGGATATCCAAATTTTCGGAACAGATCAGATTTCAAATTCGGATCTCAAATAATAATTTCAGTTTTACCAAAAACTAATTTCACGAAACTTTGCATACAGGGACACATTATTCTAATTAAATCGTGACTAATTAATCAAAACGAAACGAACCCAAATGGCAGAAGTTCTAGCCATAACTCTTTTACCATTTGAACAAACGTGGTTTATTTTTCTTGCTTCGCACTAATTTGCATGTTAAATAGTTGACAACTATATTTGGAAATTTGGAATCATAAGCCAAATATTAACGAAATTCAGATAGTTTCTATGAAGATTCGGTCAGATTTTTTTTTCTTTAAATAATCTCTACGACGTGGACAGACTTTGGAGCTTTGTATGATTAGATTAAGACAGTTGTATATGTTATCCTCACGTAGATTGAATCTTGGTTTGGTTATATTTATTTTTATTTGACATTAATAATATATAATGACTCAATAATTGGGATCATTGATCTGTCTATTGTTTTGTTTCTTTTGTTTGAAAAAACATAGAGACAAGAAGATCTGTAACCTCTCTTATGATGAAGAGGTTTATGTTTCTATAAACTGTGTGCTTGTTTTTGCGCATATACGATTGATAAAACCAAAAAAATGGTAGAACTACGATAAGTCCATTATATGGTTATGACAGAGCCAGGAGGAAAAGAATATTTTACTAAGCACTCTTTTATTAAAAAAACAAGAAATAATTGAATTTGGGTTATTAAGGATGCACAAACTGGCTTTTACCATGTGATATAACATAGTTTTCATGTTTTCTTTCAAATAAACTGTATCAATATTGTTACAGGTGCACATGCCCCATTGTTTGTATAATCTGGCTTCATGCTTGGTGACAGCTATGAGTTGATTACACACTAATCTAATGATTTAATAAATTTCTAAATAACTAAATTAACAATTTAAAGAATGGGACAATTGTATGTTTATTGGCTTTATACTCATATTGGCAACTTTCGCCTTGAGATTCAGATCCTAAATTTTATTCTACCTTTAGATTCATACGTATATTCAATGAGTACCTTGAGAAGTTATATTCACAAATAATATATTGGTATCTCTCAAATAAATATTTTTGAAGTTTTTGTCACAAAATAGATTTCAAAAAAAAATCACCAAAATATTTTTTTTATTTTTAAAAAAAATTATAAGTCTCATCTCCAAAATTCAACTCCATAACTCTAAACCCTAAATTTAGATTAATTAACTCAAGAAATATAAATATATATTCACACTCTTTAATAAAATTTATTTTAGTTGTTAATATTATTTTTGGCATAATTTTTTTTTTAATCTATTTTAGTCTTTATCTCTGATATATATTAGTGTTAAATAAACTTAAATGAAACATTCACATCACATACGATATGAGATTTAAAAGTATTAATTAAATTTTGGTTTTATTAATCGGCAGTCGGCATTTAGGTTTTGTGTCACAATTTTTGTATTGTTGCTAAATACAAACTCAACTAACACTACACAATTCAAATATTATAAACTACTCAAAGCATAACCAAACGTTGTCAGGGACGGATTCAAGTAGAGTTTAGGTGGGACAAGTGCCCAAATGTTTTATTATTGATGCCCCATACTATAGAATGTGCTGGATCCGCCCCCCTAATTGTCAGTGCATATTTAGTAACGGTTAATCCGGAACAAATGATACCTTCAATATATTACGATTATGATAATTTTATACGATCTTCGACAAAAAAGATAATTATTATACGACGACTTTACTCCCTAAGGATTCCAAAAGTTACGTTTAATAGTTTTATTTGCATTATAGTAAATCGTCTTCTTAATTTTATATTTGACGACTTTATTTACACTATATTAAAAATATTATGTAAGCCTTTTCAACTAATATGCATAATTGATGATGAATTATATTTTTGGACTTCAAACCTGACATCTATTGGTATATAAGTATTGATGAACGTTAATCAAGCCACTGAACTAAAGAACTTCCAAAACCCTACAACTATGCTAAGATGATGAAATAAAATGGCAAAAAATTACTTAAATTTTAAAAGTTTCATTCCATTTATTGTGTACATTTATACTTATTTTCTTATTTTAAACATAAATATTTAATATTATCAAAGAAGATTTCAGAAAGTTTTGTCTAATTAAGTTCATCCATATCATTTTTATATATCCTTCTTAAATGTTAGAATCAAAATTATTACTTTACTTATAAAATATTGAAAATTTCATTTAAATATTTTTTAAATATTTTTTAAATAATATTCATAATTGATAACTAATCACATTTTGGACTTCAAACCTGATTATATAAACGTTAATGAATATTTAATCAAATCACTGAACTAAAGAACTTCCAAAGACCCACAAGAATGCTAATATGGTAAAATTATTTATTTTGTAAAAGTTTCCTTCCATTTTATTGTGTACATATACATTTAATTTCTTATTTTCAAACATACATAATTAATTATATTAAAAGAATATTTCAGAAAATTTGAATAATTAAATTTGTCCATAAATATTTATATATCCTTCTTAAAATGTCAGAATTGAAATTTATTATTGTTAATTAATATTTGGGATGGAAGTAGACTATTAGAAGACTTTATTTGATAAATTAATCTACGCATATTAAAAAAAGATAGGGCAAATCACCCAATAACTTTTAAATGAGTTTTTTTCTTGACCAAAAATTATACAAGAAAAAAAATGATCAAAATATATTTTATTAAAGAATTAAAATATTTTTACCATAACTTTATAGGTATATAAACATAAATAAATATTTAAATAAATAATAAAAGATTAATTCAAAAAAATCTAATTTTTATTTTTTTTCAATTTTTTTAAATATTTTTTTTAAAATTTGCAAATTCGTTTTGAAACTAACAATTTAAACTTTCAATATAAATGTCTCGGGATATAAATGTCTTTATCTATTTAATGAATATTTTAATAATTTTAATAATTGTGTGATATATTTATAGTAAATTTATCAGATAGCTATTTTAAAATTTTTGTCACAAAATAACTGAAATAATTTTTTTTTTTTAGTTTTAAACTCTACCACTGCCCCCTCCAAAATTTAACCTCTTAACTCAAACTTTAAGTATAAATTAGTTAACCTAAATAGTACAAATATATATTTACATAATTTAATAAAATTTATTTGGTCATTTTTCTCATTAAAAACTATTTTTGTGACAAAAAAATTAAAATTATATTTTAGAGTATTTTTTATATTTGTGATAAAAAATTATTAGTGTTATCATATAAAATTTCTATAAAAAAAAATAGGTCAGTGTTGGTAAGAGTATATAACCTACAATAAGTCCTACCATAAACCCCATACACAAACCTTTAACTGTTCAGATCAGAGAAAGAAGTATAAAATTGACGGCTAGGATTTAATCATGTGTGCCACCAGAGAATAATACTCTCTCTCTCTTTCTCTCTCAGTCCCCTCTTCTCTCCCAGACAGGACCGTACACGTCTCTCTCTATTTCCAGAAAAAAAAAAAAAGAATCGAATTCGTTTAAAACTCAAAGCCGCGTAACATTTTTCTCTTTCGTGAGACCACCCTCCATCTCATCCTCGTCTTCTTAAAGAATCTCAGGGCTTTAGCTTCTGAGCTCCGTTAAATTGATTATTGTTTCCTTCCCGTGATATCTTTGAGACGAAGACGTTAGATCACGCTTATAGAGGTAAAGCAATTCAGATCCACCATCTTTTTTCTTTTGGGGTTGATGGGTTCTTATCAAAAATGGAAATTTTTGATAAATTTGGTTTATGTTTGTATCATTTATATATAGATTAGCCTTTCGAAATCTGTGCCCTTTTTGCGTTAAAGAGTTTAGATTTGGATTCATTTTTACGTTTTTTTTATAATGTTTTTTATGTAATATAAAAAAAAGTAACAAAGCTTAATTTTATTACAGCTTCCATGGTTTCTGCTTTGTCCTAAGCTCTGTTTCTCTAAACAAAACTTGTCTTTTTCTGTTACTGCTACTTTTTCTAATCTAGAGTTTTGTTGGGTGCTGTGCTGTTTGAGATTATGAAATGTTATATAGTACTTTTATATATAGAGGAAGATGAGGCTCTAGATTTATTACAAAGGGTATTATATTAAGACAGTAACTAGATTACCATAATTACAGGGATTGCTTTCCTTACACTAACACACTTGATACCGTTATTACAGGGATTTGTTATAATGAGCAGCACGGAAAGATACTAGATTTTCCGGTTTGCTGATCCATGTCTGAACGTTGTGTACATTGATTGGCGATAGGAAACTTTGTGGAGCTATAAAAGATGACAATGCTGGCATCATTTTTGGATTCTTTTGTATCGAACATGCCTTCATTATCAACCTCTGACCACGCCTCTGTGGTTTCACTCAATCTCTTTGTTGCTCTTCTTTGTGCTTGTATTGTGCTTGGTCATCTTTTGGAGGAGAATCGATGGATGAACGAATCCATCACCGCTTTAATGATTGTAAGTGTTATTATGTTGAACTATAAGGGAATCACAGGAGGCTAGTAGTGCCTGTGTGTGTATGATCGATTACTGAGTTAAAACTTCATGTAGCTGATTAATCACGCATGTTGCAGGGGCTGGCCACTGGTGTTGTCATTTTGTTGATTAGTAATGGAAAAAGCTCACGTCTTCTGGTCTTCAGTGAAGATCTTTTCTTCATATATCTTTTGCCACCTATAATATTCAATGCAGGGTCAGTTTTCTTCTTTACACCAAAATTAGTTTTTGACTAGAAAGTTCAAGTTCTGCTTCTATAAATACCTGTCACACATCAACTTTTGAAGTAGTTGTGGTTGTTGAAAAGAAAGAGGACATCATGTGTTTGGTCAATTAGTTAGATTTATTCACGTGCAAGTTGGTGGTCCTGCTTTGTCCTTGTCATGGATTAACTCTTTTCAGCTTCATTTCTCCCTATGTGCTATCCAAATGTTTCTCAGATCATTTATTGTTTGCCTGTTTCAGGTTTCAAGTAAAAAAGAAGCAGTTTTTCCGCAATTTTGTGACTATTATGCTGTTTGGCGCTATAGGAACTGTTATTTCTTGCACAGTCATAACTCTAGGTACTTTACTTCCCATTTCGTTTGGCTGAAATGCCGTTGAAAGCTTTTTACAGATTAAGTCCTGTGGATCATCAATCTGTTAGGTTGCCAGATAGTTTTGTATATTCTACTGATAATCTGGTGGTGCTTGAACTAGGTGTAACGCAGTTCTTTAAGAAATTGGACATAGGGACCTTTGACTTGGGTGATTATCTTGGTAATGTCTCTGAACTAATGGCTTTCTGCTCCTTTTGCTTTGCTTTGTCGGTTTTCACCTCATGCAACTTAAATTACTTTTGATGTTTTAATTCTCAGCAATTGGTGCCATATTTGCTGCAACGGATTCTGTGTGCACACTGCAGGTAATGTGTTTTATCCGATTACTGATAGTACTCACTATAAACAAAGTGGACTAAATAGTTCTTGTTCCTCTTGTGCTGTGATTTAAGGTGCTGAATCAAGATGAGACACCTTTGCTTTACAGTCTTGTATTCGGAGAAGGTGTTGTGAATGATGCCACATCAGTTGTTATCTTCAACGCGATACAGAGCTTTGACCTCACCCACCTTAACCATGAAGCTGCTTTTCAACTTCTTGGAAACTTCATGTATTTGTTTCTCCTGAGCACATTGCTTGGTGTTGCGGTAAGTCCATTTTCTTCTTCTCTACTTCATGTATTTGCATGCTCTTGTGCTCACACCAGTTACAATCTTTGTGATTCATTTTGCAGACCGGTCTGATAAGTGCATATGTCATCAAAAAGCTATATTTTGGAAGGTAAGTATTATGCTTAATATATGTGACTCTGTTCTTTTATGTTTTTCTTCATGTTTGGTCTAAAGATATCCCCTCTGGCATGTCTCAGACACTCAACTGACAGAGAGGTTGCCCTCATGATGCTTATGGCGTATCTTTCTTATATGCTTGCTGAGGTTAGATTTTATGATTATCTTATACAAATTTTATGGATGTTATATTCCTAGACAAAGTTTATTGATGTTATGTTTGGGTTGCAGCTTTTTGACTTGAGTGGTATTCTCACTGTGTTTTTCTGTGGGATTGTGATGTCCCATTATACCTGGCACAACGTAACCGAGAGCTCAAGAATCACTACCAAGTATGAAACTCTCCAGGCTCGCCATTTTTTCTGAGATTCACTCAGTTCACAACACTATGTACATCCCAATGCTTATTTTATTCATTTTCGATGACTCAGGCATACCTTTGCAACTTTGTCGTTTCTCGCGGAGACATTTATATTCTTGTATGTCGGAATGGATGCCTTGGACATTGACAAGTGGAGATCAGTAAGTGACAGCCCGGGAACATCAGTAGCAGTGAGCTCAATCCTAATAGGTTTGCTCATGCTTGGAAGAGCAGCCTTCGTCTTTCCATTATCATTCCTGTCAAACTTAGTGAAGAAGAACGAAAGCGAGAAGATCAACTTCAAGATGCAAGTATGAATCATTCCTACTTGGTTCTAATGGGTTTAGTAACTCCTCTGGATCTCAAATTTTATATCTATCCTTGTGTGTTTCCCCTACTCCTCCAGGTTGTGATTTGGTGGTCTGGTCTCATGAGGGGTGCTGTATCAATGGCTCTTGCATACAACAAGGTATAAAGAGATTTGTCTTTATCTACTCTCCATATGAAGCTTTCAGTTAACACTTGCTTCTGTTGCAGTTTACAAGGGCTGGACACACGGATTTGCGCGGGAATGCAATCATGATCACCAGTACTATAACAGTCTGTCTTTTCAGCACAGTGGTAAGATATCTCTGGGATGTTCATTGAGTTACTTAACATTCGTCCGTCTAATCAGCAAATCAGACCTAAACGAAACATTTTTTCCAGAGCGATTTTTGAAGAAATCACGCTTAAAAAATTGGTCTAGGTCTAATCAAATATCTCATATAAAGTGCCTAAAGGCCGCCTAGCCATTTCTTAAACATTAGATGTGAGTATTTTGGTTACATGGATTGTCTTGAACCGGTTTGCAGGTGTTTGGTATGCTGACAAAACCGCTCATAAGATACTTATTGCCACACCAGAATGCCACAACAAGCATGTTATCTGATGACAACAACCACACACCAAAATCTCTCCAGATCCCTTTGCTAGACCAAGACTCGTTCATTGAGTTTGCAGGGCACCACAATGTGCCTAGGCCTGACAGTATACGTGGCTTCTTGACAAGGCCCACTAGAACAGTGCATTACTACTGGAGACGGTTTGATGACTCCTTCATGAGACCTGTCTTTGGAGGCCGAGGCTTTGTCCCTTTCGTCCCTGGCTCTCCAACTGAGAGAGATCCTCCTGAACTCAGCAGAGCTTGAGAGAGACATGTGGAAGAAGAAGAACAAAGAAAGAAAAGCTTTTTTTTTTTGTAGAAAAAGGTGATTGAAATTATGATTTTTTTTGTTTGTAATATTGTTTGTGAGGACAGAAAGCTGTCCCTACGTTTTGTGAACGTGAAGCAAAAGAATTGAAAGGGTTTTGATTGATGTATATTCATTATCTGTTTTGTTGTAACTTTTTTAAGTTGGAACAGTCTGTTATTTTAACAAAGTGATTGCGTTTCTGGTGGACCAGCATGTTTAAATAGATCTCTTTAGTGCCATCAGCTAGCACTACAATACACACTCACTCCTTGTACTCCTTATGAGACTTTTGGTGTTTGTATGTTGAGTGATAGTAATGGGTTTTGAAGAAGAGTTCAGGATAACAATGGCGGAAGAAAGAGACAGGGAGATTGCAACAGTCCAACATCCTGCTGACCTCATTGAAGCAATTAAAAGAAGTAGAAGAAGAAAACAGTTCTTGTCTTTTTTCAAGTATGCCATGTTTGTATATCTTTGCCCTAGTAGTTTATTGTGTTAGTATTTGGAAACAGAGAGATTCAGAAGATTTATAAAAGACAAGGAAGCATGATGCTACATGTTAACTCGAGTGTACAGGCACACACACACAGACATACCATTCTCATGACACAACAATGGAACACTAAAAAAGTAAACCAAACCTTGGCTCCTAAGCAACCTTACCCTTTTCTGTTTACAGCTTCAGAAGATCAGATAGATGTTTTGTTACTCTAGTCCTATTCCCAATCAGCATCCTCATCTCTGAGTAGTATACATTCTCCAAGATTAGATCTTCTTCCTGCAGCAAAGCCATTCACATCAGAGAAAGCGAGAGATAAGATGGATAGTGAATGTATAACGCATGGTTACTGCGAATGAACATTGTAATAAAAATGATTGTTTTGATTTATGTGTTCGCACCAATTAATTAATTATTTATGTAATGGTTATTCACTTCTCAATTATTCAACATATATATTTATCATTTTCTTTCATAATATATAAAAGAACGCAAACTATCTAATAGTACATAAATAATATTGTATATACAATGTTCATTCCGTACAAAGAGCGGATTTTAACCTAGCATATTAATAAAATATATTAAATTTCAGTATTAAATTCATAATTTTTATAATTATATTTTTCATAATTCTTACTAATAAAAATTCAATGGATGTAATTAATACTTTGAAGTTTACAATTAACCACTATTAATTAATAATAATGTATTGAAAATATGAAAAGATGTTTTACCTCTGTATTTGAAAGATTGATGTTTAAAGGGGTGTTATTCATTAAGTGATTTTAAATCAATTAATAATGTTTTATAATCTATCACATTTTAAAATTTTAAGATAGTTTAATTTGATGGATTCTAAAATCTCTGCAGTATACGTTGGATTTTGAGTTTAGTTATTTATTCATGAGATTCCATAAGAAATGATTTGAAATCAATCCAAAATACAAAAGATTTTAAAATCCTTAAAAATTGAATAACACTAGATTTAGAAAACAGAATTTAAATAACTCATTGAATAACACTAGATTTTAAAATAGAATTTATAATCATCGTTCCAATAACATTCCAATAACAGTGGATTGTGTTTGGATTTAAACTCTATTAAAATACTTCATTGAATAACGCCACCTAAGGTTTCTCAAACATATTAAAAATACACTATTTTGATTATTATTTTTGGTTTTATCAATAAAGTTTCACTATTTGTAATTTTATATTTTAATTTATGTTTTAGTTTTAAAGATAAATACATTAATTATTTTCTGAAATATCAATATTTTGTATAGAAGTAAAAAAAAGTAGAACATTAATATTTTCTACACGAAAAGAGCTTTTATTTTGAAACAAATTTAAAGTAAGAAAGTATATATGTGATCTTCTGAACATTGAATGTGTATATTTTGACTTCTTTTTTTGGTTCATCATTAATGTATATTACTTAATCGGCTGATTTGAAATCGTATTTTGTAGACTTGTAGTAGCCACACTTAGTGCCACTAACTAAAAAACGCCATTGACTAGTGGAAACATGCCTTCAGTCAAAATTTGAAATCACACAGTCATGGTCACATTTAATATTTTGTATGACTTCAAGTCACACAGTCATAATGTGGTCAAATTAAAAGTTTTAGAAAACCATTTAGTTCAATGATTTCACTGAAGATTTATTTATGGCTATATATATTAGAAGATTTGGATCTCCAATCTCTTCAGCATAATTGCACATCATATCGCAATTAAACGTGAATCCTCATCAAACAGGTAAAATTATGATCGTAAAGTTGTAGTTTATATTAGCATAATAAACCAGTTTTTTTTAATTATTTAGCAAGTGAATTCATAGTAATAATTAGAGGTAGGCACAGATCGAATATCTCCGTAATTTTTAGTATTTGTGATTTGCTTCGTATCTTACGGATATCTGATTTTCCTATTTGTTTTGCTTCGGAGAAATACGGATATCCGGCTTTCCGGATATCCATTTTTTTGGATATTTACGAATATTTACGGATATTTACGGATATCTCATATATGTTGTTTAATACAAATAAATCTAGAAAAAATATACAAATTTGTTTTCAAAAAAATATTTTTACATAATATAAAATGAAAAATAAGAATTAATAAAATTATATGTTCTAGAATTTTTTTAAAATAATCATTTTTTTTTATAAATACAAAAAAAATTGAAAAATTATCGTTTTTATAAAGATTGTATAAGTAAATTTTAAATAAAATTAATAAAATGATATGTTAAAATAATAATTTAATAAAATTATACATAAAAATTCTATATTTATTTGTAGATATACATCTATTTGTATAATGTTATATCAGATCGGATATCCAGCTCTAAATATTTTAGTATTTGTGGTTTACTTCGTTTTTAACGGATATTAACTTTTAGTATTTGCTTTGCTTCGACGACTTACGGATATCCGGATTGAATAGAAACGAATAACGAATCGAATCAAATTTAACGGATAAAATACCTAGCCCTAGTAATAATTAGAATAATTAGTCAAGCGGTGCCTCTGGCCGAATCAGAAGCTTTGGGACCTAATATGTTAATTCTCCCATTATAAAAGGAAGGAAACTGCTGTTGTTATTCATTCTCTGTTTCTTTCAGATCCTAAAATCTTCGTGTCTCCTTCGTTAAACCCTAAATCTTATCTCCTCTCTCTCGAGCCCCCTCGTAACTTCTAGGGTTTCCATCAATTATAGGTTTCTTGTCGCTCACGTTTGTGTTGTTCTGTTGGGAATCTTCGTCTTCCTTGAAAGATTTGAGGATAACTTTCATTACAAGTATTATTATTACCAAACTCCATTAAAGTCATCCAAGTAAAGATAGATTATAGGTCGCTAACTTATCATGTAACATATATTAATTTGTTTTCCTTTTTTTAGAACTCTTACGTGCAGTAGAAGAAATTCATTAGGTAATGGAGAGAACTAAGTTGGGAGACGAGTTAAAGCTCTGTGAGGCCAAGAGAGTGAATCTCGGTAAAGAATTTGATAAGCTTCACTCTCAAGCTTCTAAACTACTTGTCTTCACTCATCAATGGAGGGACTTAGAGGATTATTTGAAGTTAGTACAAGGTCAAGTGGAGAAGAGGTTCATGGAGTTAGAGTCCAGAGAGAAGAGAAGCTTTGCAATTGATACAATAGTTGAGTTAGAGGTGAAAGCTGATGGGCTTAGGAGGGATATTGAAGACAAAGAAGAGGCTCTTAGGATGTTGGTGAAAGAGTGTAAGGTCAAGCAAAGGTTAAAGGCTACTCAACTTGATGAGATGATGGTGGCTTTAAGGAAAACTCAGGCTGAGCTTGATTCTAAAGGTGGACAGCTAGCACAGATGGAGATTGATCTCGAGAGGCGTCGTGTTGAGGTCACTGTAGAGATGGAGCATTTGGGTAGGGCTAAAACTCTCAGGAGAGAATTGGATGAGGAGAATGAGAGGAAGACAAAGGATCTCACATTGGTTCAGGAGAAAGTTTTGGAATGTAGAAAGATGTTTGAGTCAAGGTCCTTGGAACTAACAAAGACTCAGGGTGAGCTTGATTTGAAGGTGGAACAATTAGGACATGTGAAGATTGAGTTTGAGAGGCATCACAGTGAGCTTACCGCAGAGATGGAGCATCTTGAAAGGATTCAAACTCGCAATAGAGAATTAGAAGAGGATGCAGAGAGGAAGAGGAAGGATCTTGAACTGCTAGATTCTAAGAAGAAGCAGCTTGAAGTGGTGGAAGAACAGCTAGATTCTCAGCAGAAGCTGCTTCAGACACTGTCCTCAGAACTTGTTTCTAAAGAGAAAGAGTTGCAAGCAATAAGTCTGGACCTTGACCTGAGGGAAGAGATGGTAGAATCACTAAACAATGAGATGAAGGAGACTTTTCAAAAGATGGAATCAAAAGGTAAGGAGCTGGAGGACATTGAAAGGATAATTCATGAACAGAGTAGACACTATGAATCAACCAAGGTGTTGATAGAGGAACTAACTGAAGAACTTGCTTCTAAAGAGAAGAGACACAATAAGATCACAGAGGCTATTCATAAACTATCATGCAAGCAACTTTCAAAAGAGGAAAGATACATTGCTGAGCATGAGTCCACAAAAAAGGAGTTAAAGTCTTTGAAAACAATACTCACTGAGAGAGATAAACAAGTTGAAGAAGGAGAGAAGAAAATACAGCACTTGAGTAACTCCAATAAGGAACTTATCAGACAACTCAAGGTGAGACAAGAACAGTTTTGTTCAAGACATAAGGTTCAAAGCTCAATTGCTGAGCTTATTGCTGAGAAAGATTCTGTTAGTAAGAAGGTTAGGTCTGTGAAAGATGCATTCAGACAGTGTCGCCAAAACCGGTGTATCAAAGAGAAGGAGTTGAAGTCTTTAGAATCAGTACTCACTGAGAGAAACAAGCAAGCTGAGGAAGGAGAGAAGAAGATACAAGAATTGAGTAACTCCAGTGAGGAACTTATCAGACAAGTCAAGGTGAGACAAGAACAAGTTTGCTCAATCGAAAAGGCGATAAGGGAATGCACAGATGAGTTGGAAGCTAAGAGGAAACATTGTGACCAGGTTCAAAGCTTAATTACTGAGCTCACTGTTGAGATGAAATCAAAAGAATGTCATCTTAGTTCCGTCAAGAAAAAGATTCAAGAAAGCTTGGAAGACTTGCAATCAATAGAGGAGCAGAAGGTCAGGATACAAGCATCATTGGTGGAACATGAGCTGAGAGCAAAGGAGCTTGATGAAAAAGATCAGAAACTGAAAGCCACAGAACAGGAGTTAGCTAGCTGGGTTAAGGATTATGAGAAGAAAGCAAAGCAGCTTTCAAACTACTGTCAAGAAAGAAACATGGATCAACATGTTGCTCTTACACCTAGGGATGTCCACAAACCGACAGGGAACTCAAGGAAACGTGGGAGATATGATGAGTCACTATCTCAGCCCTTAGATGTAGAGACTCATGGGAAAGAAAACACTTACAACTTCGAGAACCAGAGATCTCTGGACAAGTTCAAGACTGATCAAATATGGGCTGTTTATAGTGATAGTGACAAAGGGATGCCAAGAAAGTATGCTCAGATCAAGATAATCGACACAAGCCCTGAGCTCAAGCTACATGTAGCACCTCTAGTTCTGTACCACCCTCCTACAAATCCTATGACATATCCAGTTTCCTGTGGCCGCTTCAAGTTGAAAACTGGTAAAGCAGAAGTCCTTGGGCCTAGCAGCTTCTCCCATGAGGTTAAAGCAGTGAAGAGTAATGTAAACAGATTTGAAGTATACCCAAGAAAAGGTGAGATATGGGCTTTGTACAAGAACTGGAACATTACAGACTATGCTGATGGGTCTGAAGAGGAAGAGCTTGAGATTGTAGAAGTAGTGGAAACTAAAGAGCAGAGCATACAAGCAATGCTTTTGACTGCTAAAGTGTTCAACAAGTTTCTCTATGGAAGGTGTCTTGAGTCAAAGGCTGGTTTTGTAGACATTCCAAAGAAGGAAGTGAATAGATTCTCGCATCAGGTTCCAGCGGTCAGACGTGAGAGGAGTGCAACTCGGTTTGGAGATTGTGAATGGTGGGAGCTTGACTCGAAAGCAGTTCTTGAGCTTAACCCAAAGAAGTGTAGAGGTAAAACTCTTCCCCAAGTCTCTCAACTATTTAATATATGTATAAATAAGTTTTAAAATAGATAAATAAGTGTAGGGGTTCTAACTTTGAGATTCTCAAAATACATATATGTGTATGTATATATTTATATTAATATTTAATTATGAAGCTTTTAACTTTACGGGAAACTAAAGCCAAAATATTTCTACAAAGAACTTTTGAAGTGACTTTCCGTAAAATTGAGAACCCCACAATTAAATACTAATGTAGATATATACATACATATATATGTATTTTGAGAATCCCGGAAACGAAACTTCACATTAGAGGTGCTCTTAGACGGTCCTGTTTTTTCTCCTCTTTTCTACTTTTTCTATTTTTTTTTAAGTTTTTTAGTGGGAAGAAACTTGGTGAGATACCATTATTCTTCATGGAAAGCTTTAAATCTTTTTTTTGGTAATCGCATATATCTGTCTAGTTTCTACATAACTGTAGTTAGAATGCGATTCTAAGCTTGAACTTAATGTTAATGTTTAGGAAACAACAATTGGTAAATTCTGGTTGTTGGGTTTTCTCTCTTCTCTCTATCATCTTTTAACGAGAGAGAGAGAGAGAAAAAAAAAAAGAGACCAATTGTTATCTTTTGCGATTTTTCGATTTTATAGATCTTAATTTGATCTAACTGCATGGTAATTTGATCTAACGCCTATTTTATTACTCAAACTTGAGATATCTTCCGTTTATCAGAATTAGTCTTCTGTTTATCGGAAGAATTTCTATTTCTCCAACTTGGTTTTTTCATCTACTCATTTGCACATGTCGGCTTTTGTTTTTAGAAGACTACCAATTCCGATAGACCTTGAGTGTTTTTATTCGGTTTGCTCGCGTCTCTATGTCAATGAGAATAGATATTTGTTTCCTTAGATGGAATTGTCAAAATCTCTCTTTTGGGTACTAAATCAAATTTGATTAGTTAAGTTTTGATAATTTTCCAATAGATATAAAGTTTTCTCTTTAGAAAAATGTTTCGACGAAAAGTATTTTATTAAATCATCTGAAACTGAGTTGTTCGTTTTAACTTGTTTGATAATTAAAATGAAGAACATCTCAACATCAATGGTGATCTTAGAAGAGAGAGTAGTCAAATGAATTGGAAGAAAAAATGGTATGGGTCTTGATGCCTCTCATGCAACTTTATGAGCTCTTCTCCAGTGGAAACACCAGTCAGTGTTGTGTCATTTTGTAATTCTCTCGAAGACATTTAAGAGACATATGTTTGGTCTTCATTTAACCTCATTAGATGTTTCTTTTTGTGGGTATTGACTTGGCTTACTTTTATCTTGTATTGGGTTATAGACCATCAAATCAACTTATATCAACTTGCCTTTGTGGTCTTATCTTGGTTTAAAATAGCGAGTGACAAGTTAGTGTGAAGAAGGTCTCGAATCTCTCCTACCACCATCAAATCAACTTATATTTCTTATTGAACGGAGTTCGATTTGAAACTTTTAAAGACAAACCACATTAACATCATTAGAAATGCCTTCAAGAAAGTATGAAACTGATGATGGCAACTGTGATATGTATGTTGTCTGGCCGAAACCCAACCGAAACTACGGAAAACCCAACTGAAACCCAACTGTCATATGTATGTTGTTGTATGTATATATTAACATTGTTATTTAATGGTAGAGTTCTTAAAACTACGGAAAACCCAACCGAAAGTATTCTAAATTGAGATATTCTAAGTTGAGTTTCCCCTAATTTTAAAAATTCCATAAATAAATAATAATATTAATATATACATACACATATGTGTATTTTGAGATCTAATGGGTTAGATACTCTCAATAAGGTTGTTCTAAGGTGTATCGAATGGTTTGACATGATTAGAGTTTTCTTAAATCATGAAAACAGGTCTAACAATGAATATTGTTAATACTATGAAGTATTTGCAGACTAGTTACAACATGCTGATAAAAATATGTGCGGACTCCATCATGAGGTTGATAAAATTTGCAAGCAGTGCAGACATATGGCCACAAAAACAAGGGATGCCACCAGCCCTAGCCGCCAGAGAGAAAAAGAGAATCTTCGGGTTGTTTTCTCCAACGAACGTCAACTCTCGTCAGCAATGTGAGAAGGTATGTAGTGTAGTTTCGACTCTGACTCTCATCTCTTTCCTTCTCTGATATGTCGAAGGTTCCTCTGGTTTTAGTCTTTTGTTTCTCTCCTTCACATTTGTAGTGCTGGTTTCAGCCATATAGTTTAGGAATCAGATTCAAATGGTTAGTTCTTTTAAGTTTGTCGGATCCAGTAGAGTTTCAGATGTGCAGTTTTGTGTTGATGCGTCTGTTATTGGATTTTAGCATCTTGGTTTAGTGTTCTTTTGGTTGTTTGTTGTAATCTTGGTGTCTAAGACCATCTCCAATGTATTTTGCTATTTTTACTTTTAAAATAGAAGAACTCTATAATAGATGTGAGATATGCTCCAATGTATTTCTCTAAAATAACAATCTTCAAATATAAAGTAAAAAGTTGAGGAATGCTATTTCTTTCTCTATAAATAGAGGAAAAAATTGAGATCTCTATTATAGAAAAAGAAATAAAGATGGATTAGAGCAATTTAATCTCTAAATGCTATTATAGATGTGAAAATAGCAATGGATTGGAGATGCTAGAGCTTAATCACTTGATTTTACTTTAATAGCAGATTTGGTGTTAGGTGAAGTTTGGTTTAAGGTTTATGTTTTTCTGTTGTTAATGATACAAAAAGGGAGAGATTCAACTTTACAGACTAATCCACATACCTCTCCCATATTGAAGAATATGCAAGAGTTTACATTACGCAAAAGCAGAGAAAATCTTAAGTTTCAAGCAAGAGAAAGGCATTTTGTTATCTCAAAGCCATTTCTGCTAGGGGTAAGAGCTATAATCCATGATCCAATACCTGATCATGGATCCGTTCCGAAAAAATATCTAACGAAACTGAATCTAGATAATAATTTCAAGAATGTGAATCCTAATCCGAACAATAATCCAAAGATCTAGATCTGAATTCTGATAGTAGATATAGATAGTCAAATTTTATTCTAAATATGACATATCGTATTTTTAAATATATATATATATTTATATTATTGTATAGAAAATAATTATTTTCATAATTTTAAGAATTTAATTTAATTTCTTTTTAAAGGAAAATAAATAGTTGATTAGTTAGTTTTAAATTTATTTTTAAGTAAAAATTGAATATCTCAATCCCCATAACCAAATTAAGATAATAATAGTTTTAGTTTAGATCTATGTCTTATTGGGTTTACCATTTATGTTCCATTAGAGTGTTATTAACATGAATTAGTTCGGTTAATATCACTCTGTGTTCAAATATAATTTGTAACTTACATCAAAGCTCATTATGTAACCATAATTATTTTGAATTCGGATTATTACATTTTGAATTTGATTATTTTTATATATTATATAAAATAAAAATGAAATCAAGTATTTGATGTACTTCTACAGGTTTAGTGATCGTATTAAATTAAACATGAAATTGATTATATTTGACGTTTAGGTTTCTAAGGATTTGATTATTTGGATTTTTTTTTGAATTTTCATGTCTTTCAAATACATATTCAGATCTGGTTAATAATACTTCAGATTCAGATTCATCTTTTTGCATCTCAAATAGTATACAAATTCATTTTTCAATTCAAATTTGATTTGACTCTCATTTCCTAACTCCAACTCTAAAACAAACGTTATTTATTCCAATTCCGAGTATATTAAGTTGGGCGGACATGAGATGTACGAGTTTTCATGATGAGCCCTACAAGAGCCCAATTAGTGTTGAGTGACAAACAGTGATTACGTTAATCGTGCCAGCTTATACACATAAACCCTCTGATGGAATTAGAACTTTATCGCTGGACCAGCTTATACAACAAAACCCACTGATTAAACCAGAAGCTTTGGGACTATTATAAAACAAAAAAAAAAGTGCTGCAGAGAATATTCATTCCCTCTCTCACGATCACGAATCATTGTTTCTATCAGATCCTAATACCTTCGTCACACTTAAACCCTAATTTCTAGGGTTTCCACCATTTTTAGGGTTTCTCATCATTCACCTTCCTGTCATTCAATTGGGAATCTTCGTATTCTAAGTCTGATTGCAATCGGGAGAAATCGTTAGGGCGAAAATGGAGAGAAGAACCAAGGTGGAAGACGAGTTAAACCTCTGTGGAGTGAAGATGGCGAATCTCGGCAAAGCTTTGGAGAAGGTTCAATCTCAAGCTTCCGATTTGGTTACCTTCGCTCTTCAGTGGAGAGACTTAGAGGATCATTTGGTGTCTGTGAAAGGTAACGTGGAGAAGAGGTTCGTTGAGTTGCAGAACAGAAGCTTTGAAATTGATGAAAGGGCTAAAGTGGTTGAAGCAAGGGAGCGTAGAGTGGGTGAGTTAGAGGTGAAAGTTGATGACTTTAGGAGGGAGGTTGAAGTTAAAGAAGAGGAGTTGAGTGGGCTTAGGATGTTGGTGGAGGAGTGTACGGTGAAGCAGAGGTTAATGATGGAGTCGTTGAGAGAGACTCAGGTTGAGGTTGATTTGAAAGGTGGGGAGTTGGTAAAGATGGAGGCTGTTCTGGAGAGGCATCGTGTTGAGGTGCGTGCAGAGATGGAGCTTTTGAGTAAGGCTCAAATCTCTCAAGAGAGAATTGATTGAGGAGAATGAGAGAAAGACAAGAGATCTCACCTCGGTTCAGAAGAAAGTTGCAGAATGTGGTAAGCTTCTTGAGACACGGTCCTTGGAAGTTAGAAAGACTCAGGGTGAGCTTGATTTGAAAAGTCAAATGTTAGCACAGGTGGAGACTTATCTGGAGAGGCATCGTGTTGAGATTAGCTCGGAGATGGGTAAGGCTGAAACTCGCAGGCGAGAATTGGATGAGGGGATTGAGAGAAAGACAAGAGATCTCACCTTGGTCCAGGAGAAAGTTGCAGAATGTGGTAGGCTTCTTGAGACACGGTCCTTGGAACTGACAAAGACTCGGGGTGAGCTTGATTTGAAGGTGGAACAATTAGGACAGATTAAGATTGAGTTTGAGAGGCATCACAGTAAGCTTACCACAGAGATGGAGCATTTTGAGAGGATTCAAACACGCAATAGAGAATTGGAAGAGGATATAGAGAGGAAGAGGAAGGATCTTGCAGAGGTTCTTGATAAAACTGCGGAATGTGGGAAGCTGCTTGAGACACGGTCCTTGGAACTTGTTTCTAAAGAGAAAGAGTTGCAAGTACTAAATAACAAGATGAAGGAGACTTGTCAAAAGATGGAGTCAAAAGCTAAGGAGTTGGAGGCCATTGAAAGGCTGATTAATGAACGGAGTGGACATTGCGAATCAATCAAGCTGTTGATTGAAGAACACACTGAAGAACTTGCTTTTAAAGAGAAGAGACAAGATGAGTTAACAGAGGCTACTCGTAAACTAGCTGTGGAGATTGCATTTAAAGAGAATACACTCACTGAGAGAAATAAGCAAGTTGAGGAAAAAGAGAAGAAAATTCAAGATTTGAATAACTCCATTGAGGAACTTATCAGACAAGTCAAGGTGAGTCAAGAACAAGTTTCTTCAATCAAAGAGGCGATAAGGGAATGCACATGCGAGTTAGAAGCTAAGAGGAAACATTGTGATCAGGTTCAAAGCTCAATCACTGACCTTAGTGTTGATCTGAAATCAAAAGAATGCCAGCTTAATTCTGTCAAGAAAAAGATTCAAGAAAGCTTGGAAGACTTGCAATCTACAGAGGAGCAGCATGTCAAGTTAAAAGCATCGTTAATGGAACATGAGAAAGGACTTGAGCTTAAAGAAAAGGAGCTTATTGCTCGGGAGGAAAGGATTAATGAACAACGCCAGAAACTGCAACTCACAAAACAGGAGTTGGCTAAATGGGTTGAGGATTGTGAGGTGAAAGCAAAACAACTGTCCAACTTTTGTCAAGAAAGCAACCCGGATCAGTCAAAGAAACGTGGGAGATGTGATGATGAGTCATTGTCTCAGTCTAGAGATGAAGGTTTGGATGGTTATATAAAAACCTTAGATCATGTGCTAACTAGTTGCACAACCGGGAAAGAAAACACTTACAACTTCGAGAACCAGAGATCTCGAGACAAGTTCCAGATTGATCAAATATGGGCTCTCTATAGCGATAGTGACAAAGGGATGCCAAGAAAGTATGCTCAGATCAAGAGAATCGACACAAGCCCTGAGTTCAAGCTACATGTAGCACCTCTAGTGCTGTATCGCCCTCCTCCAAATCTCATGCCACATCCTGTGTGCTGTGGCCGATTCAAGTTGAAAATCGGTAAAGCAGAAGTCCTTGTACCTAGCAGCTTCTCACACAAGGTCAAAGCCGTGAAGAGTAGTATAAACAGATTCGAAATATACCCAGGAAAAGGTGAGATATGGGCTCTGTACAAGAATATTACAGACTGTACTGAAACTGGTGAAGAAGTTGAGATTGTAGAAATAGTGGAAACCAACGAGCAGAGCATACAAGCAATGCTTTTGACTGCTAAAGTGTTCAACAAGCTTCTCTATGGAAGGTGTTATGAGTCAAAGACCGGTGTTGTAGACATTCCAAAGACGGAATTGAATAGGTTCTCGCATCAGATTCCAGCGTTTAGACGTGACAGAAGAGTGGCTCGGTCTGGAGATTGTGAATGGTGGGAGCTTGACCCCAAAAGCAGTTCTTCATCTTAACTCAAAGAAACCATAAGTCTCTTTTTTTTGGTTTGTTAACAGCATATATTAGTCATAAGAGCACTTGCCTTTGCTTCGCTTATCTTCTTCCCCAAAGTCCTCTCCATTTGAATTTCTGTCAACAAACAAATAAAACCATCGAGGAAAGAGATCACAGACTTGATGACTCTGAGCCAAAGATATGATCATTTGAAGAAGTGGCAAAGTTTACTTCTTTAGTTGTTGTGTTGGTTAAGCAGAGAAACAAGGGCTAAAAACACCATTAAAAGTATCTTGGTGGCCATAGCCACTGTTTGAAAGACAACCACACAGCCATTAGATTATGTCTATTTAGATTGACTTTTTTTTTCAGCTAAAAAGCACAAAAATAATAGAGAAAATTGTAGTTTTACCACAAGTTTGATATAATTTTTTAAATTTATCATTAATAAATAATTATTTTTAACAATATTTTAAATTTATGATGAAAATAAATTAAACTATTTTTTAAAAATATTTGCAAAACATTTAAAAGATAAATTTTACATCTTTAACACTAAACAATAATCATTAAACATAAATATTAATATATTTTTTGATTGAATGTATTTTTGAAAAGTACTTAAATTGTGATATTCTTAGCAATTTCTTAAATTGCAGCCTGTTTAACCAGAAATTATTCACTATTAGTGGTGGACACGGATCGAATAGTATTATAATTTTCAGTATTTGTGATTTGATTCGTATCTTACGAATATCTAATTTTCCGATTTTCTTTACTTCGTAGAAATACGCATATCCGGTTTTCCGGATATTTGCGAATATTTACGGATATTTATGGATATCTCATATACTTTGTTTAATACAACTAAATCTAAAAAAACTATACATGTTTGATTTCAAAAAATCTATTTACATAATATTAAACTGAAAGTGAAAATTAATAGAACTATATGTTTCATACTATTTTATAATAAAATAATTTTTTGATAAAACACAGAATTTTTAAAAAGTGTATTTTTTTTCTAAAAAGATATCTTCCTTTTTTCATTTAATACTTTATATGTAATTTAGCAATAACAAAATTATATTTTAAAATAAATAATTATATAAAATATATATTTAAACATTATATTTAATTGTAGATATATATGTATTTGTATAAAAGTCAAAGCGGATCGGATATCCGCCTCTAAATTTTTTTATTATTTGTGATTTGTTTCGTTTTAACGGATATTCGTTTTTAATATTTGTTTTGCTTCGAAAACTTACGGATATCCTGATTTTTTGGATCGAATCGAAACGAATAACGAATCAAATGAAATTTAACGGATAAAATATCCACTCCTAATGACTACAACAGTCACATATTTTACATAATTTTTTGAATATGACTCTAAGCTTTTCTAAAATACTAAAAGTTGCATCTCTTACACGTTTCATAAATGTTTACAGATATGAATGATTGAAATAGACAAAGACAATAAATAAGTAAAAATAAAATTGATACACTTTTTACGTAAAACCATAAAATATATTACATGAAATACGTGTCAAAATATATCTTAGTTTTTCATTTGAAACTAGATGATACCCCATTGCATACGCACGGGTTTTCTTTCACACAAACTTTATTTATTTTTTTACGTTTAGTATGTATATATTTTATAAATGAATATTTTTATCGTTTAGTGTGTTTATTTTGTATAATATATTTTTATGTGTATATTTAGATTAGACTTGGTTTGGTATTTAAGTTTTAATGTCATGCACAGGTAAAAAATGTCAAATGAGTTTTTAAAATCACCATTATATGTATGAAATGAACACAATTTATAAATTTTTGACTTATTTGTATCACAAGTTTCTGAAGGTTACAAGTATCCGAGGCTATATATTGTCATTATACTTCATTATCACAGTGATTTTTTTCTAAAAGTAATATTGATTTCCTTTGACAATAGGTTTAACCAACACATTTACACGACCTCGAAGCTCAATGTTACTCACAAAGTCACAATGAAGAGTGCCAACGCATTAAGATTAACATCTGCTGCAAATTAAGACCTTTAGGAAATAAATTTAACTTCTCTCTCGCTTATTGAAACAGCCCAAAGTCAGGTTTAATTAACTCTGCTAATTACATAACAAACTTGTAACTCTTTCTTACCCACACCCACTATAGTACTACATATCCTTGGTTCTTCAGCTCGGTTCATCATCTAAAATAACATTAGCATTAGCATGTTATTCACTCTCAACAAAACTATTTACTTAATAATGGAAATAAATATAAATAAGCAAGCTTCAATTGCAAAATTGTTTCTAAAAATTGGTTTAGATGGTTACTATCCGGATTCATCCTACACTTAATATAAAAAGAAGGTGTTGAAGTGTTAAGACTATGATGAAACTTAACTGAGTTATTATATAATAGATGATCTGCTGCAATCAATAACACCAGCAAGGCAGCAATAATGGCCTTAACATTACATAAAATGCAAAAATACATTTTCAACGTTTTTTTTTTGATCAAAACATTTTCAACCCTTTATTAGCTGAAAGGACCCAAAGTAAAACTTGTGACCACTGAAATAGCAATAAATGACCATAACAATCACATGTTTCATACGGCTTATGTGCTGTTCAACCTTAAAAATTTTTTTTGGTCTAATCAACCTTACAAAATTGAAAATTGTATCCCGAATATGTACTTTTAGCGATGATTGTAATTTTAAATAGACAAATATTTTTTAAATTAAATTATGTATTTATTAAAATTTAGATATCATATTTCATAATTATAAAACTACATACTTCTTCTATTTCAATATAATCTATGTTTTAGATAATTTTGTTTCTAACAGCTACAGATTTCACATTTGTAATATACAGTGTATACTAAAAATAAATTGCAAACTTTAAAAATATTAATTATGTTTTTAATTGATTAAAAGTTATGAAAAATAAAAAAAATAAAAAATTAATATTTTATGTTTATTAACATATTTTTTAATATATATGAAAATTTTAAAATATATATTATTAAAAAGAATATTTTATTGGTTTAGAATCTAAACTTTATGCTGCTTCTTTTTGTACGCAGTCAGTGCCTAGGTTTAGGCCGTATATACAGATGCTGGTGTTAGAGCTTGCATGATTGAGTGTCACTTTGTGCCAAAAGAAAAAATGAAAAAGAGTGATCACTTGCTATAATATATGTATACATTCCATCACGTTTGAAAAAAAGTTTATTTGATTTAAAATATCTAAAAAATGATTTAAAATATCTATACGTTCTCATGACATTGTCCAAACATGTTGATTGGATCCTTTTCTCACTATTCTTCTTAAATTGTCCAAACATGTTTATTGGATCTTTTTATTAGATTAAGCTTTAGTTATATAATATTATTAGTAATTAATGTAAACACTAGAACTTAAATAAGGTAATTATGAAAACAACATTATACCACTAAATATGTTTTCAAATAACTCAATAATTAATCATGTCAGAAAATATAAAACACTATGTCCTATTTTTTAATAATCCTTTATTAATCTTCTTTCAAATTATTTGTTAAACTAAATAATAAGTAAAACACTAATAATTAACGGAAAATTTGAAAATAAACATAACTATTTTTATAGGTTTAGATATTACAAAAATATTTTATTTTATATGAAATCAGTTAAACTAATAGATAATTTAATTTCTATTTTCATAAATATTAAATTATATTCATCTATTTTATTAAAACATGATCAAAATTTGGACCTAATATTTATTCATGTGTTATATTACATAAAATCTTATTAATAATTAATGAAAGTACTAGAATTTCATTAAGGTAATTATAAAAATAATATTATACTACTGTATATGCTTTCAAACATCTCAATAATTAATCATAAGTTCAAATAATATGAAATATTAGTGCCATATTTTTAGTAGTTTTTACTAATTTTCTTTCATTTTATTTGGTAATTCAAAATAATTGACTAAAATACTCAAATAATTTTTGAAAAAAACTAAAAATAAGTATAACTATTTTTTCAGGTTTCGATACTACAAAAAAAATAATGTAATATAAATCAATTAAATTAATAGACTATTTTATTTATATTTTATAAATATAAATTATATTCATTTAAACTTAAATAAAATTTCATATAAAATAAGTTTTCTAGTTACAAATTTATCAAAAACATATCACATAATTAATCAAATAAATTACAAAAAAAAATATTACGATTTTTTAAAGTAATTCGAAGTAATATATTATATAATTTTATGTTAAATATATGAATACGAAATTATATATATATATATATATATATATATATATATATATATATGTATATATTCAAATACACTAAGGTAAAAATGTTATAAAAATAGTCTCGCGTTTTAAGGTACATATTAGAATCTAGTTTAGTTTATTTTAATCAAATACATATACGTTATCTAAAACATAAAATATCAGGAAACTAATCATCTAGTGCTTTCGTTCAATTATTTGACTAGCTAGTTAGGTAATGTTTTTAGTGCGTGCGTATCTCACATGATCGTTGAAGGCCTTCCCAACAAACTAGTCTTAAAACTTCTTGTTTTCATTCCAGTAAAAACAGGCTTCATTATTTAATTTCTATCCAGAAATAGACTGAGAGAGAGGTTTTATGTATGGCCAAGAAAGTTAATTACGGAGACCAAAACGTGTGCCAAGTCTCTTCCGTAATGTAACTCACTTGATTAACACATCTAGCATTTTGTCATAGTCCATACAGATTTACTTAAAATGACTCTATATTTCTTTTTTGTCTCGCAATTTGAAAAGTCAAGTTCAACGAGTTTAGGGCACCAGACCAGAAAAAATGGAGTAAGAACACAACCAACTTATAAGGAAAATTTATAGCTCTAAAAGTCTAATCTATTCATTTAATTAAATATGGTTAGTGTTTCGAATTTAAGAAACTAAGAACATATCCAATATATATATTAAAATATCTCTAATATTAAATAACTCCATAATGGAATTGAATTTATTCCAACTTTATCCTACTTTGGAGTAAAAATAGAATAATGAATAATAAAATTTATAATTTATATGAAGTAAAAATGCTCTAATATTAAATACTTTGTTTCTTTTATCGGTGGCCTTATAGTTTAAATACTTTGTTTTTATTATTTAATATTATTTAATATTTAGCGGTGCAAAATACGTATTATATCATTAGCCAAAGTAATACGATAACCTGAAGTGATTTAAATGCTAGCTGCATAAAATTATTTAGAAGTAAAATAGAAATGTGAATAAGCAGTTAAATAATACTATTTTATAAAAGTACAACACAAAATGTTTTTGGTATTTTTCCGTGAAATCTCTTATTCTTATATCTAATAAAATCTTCAGTTGCTTGTTGCTTGTTGCTTGTTGCTTGTTGCTTGATTGATTTCCTTATTCATTGACGTTTTGTCTGGTATTGGTGGCATTCTTCTCAGTAAATAGATACAAAATATACCTTAAATACAGTGACCTAGCCATATAACGGCTTGGTTCTGAATCTGATTAGATGTAGGGGTCGTTGTTACTCTATAAGTTTTAATTGATTGATGAATCGATACGAGAAGTGTTTACAAAGTTTTTTTTTTGTTACACGTGAGTTCGGAAGCCTAATCTTGTATTTTAAAGGAGAAAGAGTAGTTTTATTATAATTATTAAGTTTTACTATTTTAAAAAAATGTTGAATAGGTATATCAACATTTGAAAACTTCATTCCTCATTACTGAATGGAACTTTCAAGTATTCAAATATATATTATTTATTTTATTATTTTGAGATATTTAGTTAGAGTTTTACGATAGATCTGCTTTTATAGACTACTGCAATGATTCTCGTCAATAGCATAAAATCTATCGGAGTGAAACTACGTAAAAAATCTGTTTCTTTCACGTTTTTTAAAAATCTGTCCATGCTGAATCTTTAAAATTTTAAAATTATTTATTTTATGGTTAAAAGTTTTTTTTTATTTTGAGAATATTTCAAATATATTGAATGATTGGCTGATTCCTAAAGAAATGTTTAGCTCACTGATAGATTTTTTTGGGATATGCAAATCAGCAAAAAATAAAAATTATATGTGTAAATCTTTAGAAATAATGTAAATTCAGCACGTGGTCTGGTTTTTTACCGCTCAACTAAGAAATTCCGAACTAAAAATATATATTTTGTGGTTTATAAAACAAATATATTTCTAAAGTGGAAACGTGTATGACCACGGTCTGGTTAATTAATTAAAACATACAAAAAAAATGAAAATGAAAAAAAGGACACCAATACTTCAGAATATGACAAATGGTCCACCGGTGATATCTTTGTTCTAAAACGTGGCTGCCGTCTCCGATTACACGGTTGAAACACACAAATTGAATAGCAAGTTTTTTATATTTTAAAGTATAGAATGGGTTAATCTAGCTTGAAATCTTTTATATAGTGCATAACCAATTAACCATGAAAATAAAAGGTTTAAAACTGAGAATTGATATGGATAAACCGAGAGTAGCAACCAAACTGATAGAACATCTTTTAAACATTTTTTCCCAAAAATACCACATCTCATAATCCAGCTAAAAATAATAATAATTACGTTTGTGACAACACACTCTTTAGACCATGTTTATCCACGGTCTCTTAGGCGGGGTTCTTAATTTATAATTTCACGTTTTTTTTTTTTTTTTAATTTTCCCGTTAAGAGACGTCTCTTAGGTCTCTTATTAAGAGACGGTTTTTTAAGTTTTCTTAGTTAAGGTTAAGATACGTTTCAGATAAATTTTATGTTAAGAACTCCACCTTAAGAGACCCGGGTTAATCATCGCCGTATAGTCCTTATATAGGAAGCCAACTTTGACAAAAACAGCATATTTTCTCTCCCTCTCCTCTTTGTCTTATTACTCTCTTTCTCTTTCTCTGCACTGATGGTGATGGTGATGGTGAAAGAAGAAAGAAGCATAGAAGAAGGGCTTTTGAAGCTCAAGAACCAAAACAACGATTCAGATTGTCGTATTACTGCATGTGTTATCCTCAGCACTTTCCTCGCCGTCTGTGGCTCCTTCTCCTTTGGTGTTGCTGTTAGTTTCTTTTACTTTCCCTCTATTGCCTTTTTTATTTTTTACAAAATTGTTATTTAATCCAAAAAATATACTAGCCAAATTGAAATATTAAAAGTATGGAGCCAAAAAAAATACATGTATACAAAGTAGTAAAGTAACTTTAAAAATCGGCCATGCAACTTTGGTCTCGCTCCTATGTCTTGATTGTGAGGCCATGCAACTTTGGTTCTCGGTTCTGACTGCTTTGTTCTCCATCTGTCTTCACTCAATTAAGTTCTGCTTCTCGATCCATGAAGCTCAACAGTCTAGGCCCACTCTTTTACCACTCGTTTATGGGCTTGCAATCCTCAGTCGTTCACGGCCCATTGATCTTCCTCTCACACTAGACGATCTCCTGTGTTCTGGATTCTTCTAATGGCCCATCCAGCAATTCTAGATTGATTCCATAATTTGGGTTCTTTAACATTATTTTAAGAATAATTTGCTTAGTACAGTAAAGACTCTGTCAATTAATAATGTTAGAATTTTAATATTTTAATATTTTATTAATTTATAGATAAAAAATTTAGATTTTTCTATTTTTTCTAAAATAAAAAAACATATTTGATTTTAATACATTATACATAAATTAACTTTTTAAAATTCTACATTTCTATTAATTTTATTATATTATTTGGTGTATACAAATTATGTCTAGCTCATATAATTTAAATGTGATTTTAAATAAAATTTTACTAAATCTTATCCAAATGTTAAGAAATATAAAGATATCCTAATTTGAATAGGAAACAAATAATATAATAATTCATTTGTACTTATATATTATTAGTTTATCATTTTAATAGAAACATATATTTACTTAGAAT
The DNA here is from genome assembly GCA_905132885.1 of Moricandia moricandioides. NCBI lineage: Eukaryota > Viridiplantae > Streptophyta > Magnoliopsida > Brassicales > Brassicaceae > Moricandia > Moricandia moricandioides. Next base: position 72,798 of record CAJHQQ010000964.1, on the reverse strand, counting down.
TTTCTAAAAAAATATTATATTATTATTTTATCGATTTATATTATATTTTAAATCAATTCAACTTAAAATTTGAAAAATTTATTAATTTACCGAGTATTAATTTATAGAGTTTCAACTATATGTTATTATTATATTCATTCTCCATAAAATTAAAAAGTAACTTTGAAAATTGTGAGATAATATCATATCTTTTTACCAATTATATCCTAAACATTTTTACAATTTTCTTGTTTTTTTATGCAAAAATTTTAAATATGATAATGGCTAATAACTTACCTATCATCATTAAATTCATATTTTTGTATAAACATATATATATATATATATATTATCAATTTAATCTTAGTCTGTCTTAACAATAAAAAAACATTTTTTAAATTATAATCAAATAAAAATTGTTAATAATTAAATGATTGATTTTTTTAAAAATTTATAATTTCATTAAGTTAATCAACAAATTAATTTTACCAATTTAAAATTTGAATATAGATATTTAGTAGGGATAAAATACACATTTAAGCAAAATAGTCAGTAAATGCAATATATTATAAATCAATTGTTATTCTTATAAAATATAATTTTAATTCTGTTGAACGTTAAATATGAAATCAAATTGAAAAATAATTAACCTGAATCAAAAGAAAAAATATTATATATAATTACATTTATGGTTTTATTTCTCCAAACCAATAAAGTTAAATATAAAAAAATAATAGTACTCCTATTAAAATGTAAAATAAAATATTTAAAATAAAGTATTATAATTAAAATTATTGTTTTAGGCATGACTCAAAAAAAAAAAAACATAGCTACTTTGCAAATGTAAACTCTTGCCACTACACCGAATTTTAGCAAAAAAAAAAAAAGATTTTTGTCTCTTTTTTCTTCTTTAAACAAATCTGTATTTAATTTTAAAATCTACTCTAATGCGTCTATTTATATTTAAGCGAAATTAAAGATTTAAAGTGTTGGCGTGAGTTGCCTTAGCCACCGTTGGTCCATTTTGTTCTTTCCCTTTATTTTTCTCTTTTTTTTTCATTTTGCATGTCTTTTTTTTTTTTTTTTTTTTTGCATGTCTTATGTTCAAGCTAGATGCTTTTTAGAATCTATATCTTTAGATGTTGAGTCTTGGTTGAGGTGGACAAGGTGGCTCGATCATCATCATGCCTTCAGTGCTTCTAGGGATTTATGTCGGTGGTTCTTTGGATCTTTACTTATCTCTGTTATGCATGTGCGTTTTTCGTGTTTTGTTCATCTCGTGGTCAACATAAAAGATTAAAAATATGGATCCAAAACACATTTTTAAAAGAACAGAAATAACTTTAAAACTCTGCCTAATCAATAATTATTTAAGTAGCATCTAATTACTGCTTAGCTATTTGTTAAATATTGGTTTTTGTTTTCAGATTGCTTATACTTCAGCTGCTGAGATAGGAATGATAAAAGACATGGGTCTTTCTCTCGCAGAGGTATGTCTCTCTTTGTTTTTTTGTGACAATTTCTGTTGACACATCACATATCTATCGAAATCATACAAGTGTATATATCTATCAATGGTGTCAATTCCAGCCATACTCTCTCATCTATGACAATAAAGGTTTTTAAAAATACAATGCTTTTATGTTATATCACGTATATGAATAATAGAATTCACGAACAACTATACCAATTTGCTAAATATTGACCATTCCTTTTTGGTACTATAATACCTTTCAATAATTTATTTCTTTTGAACCGAACATGAATTTAAAATGAGTTAGTAAAAAAATCATTGGGTATATTTACTTTTTTGTTTAATATAATTTTATGTTGTCCTAATAAACTTTTATTTTTGAACTGGATTTCCTACCAAACTTAATGGCTGTTTCTGACTAAATTCAGGCTTCTTATACATGCAATATGCTGATGACTTAGTTGTTCTTGTTTTAGTAACTAATATCCCACTAAAAAAATGATCTACTTGTCAACTTTGGCAATATATCTTTTGATTAATCTGGAACATTTTTAATTAATTTTCAGTTCTCAGCATTTGGCTCATTCTGTACGCTAGGAGGATCATTCGGTGCATTGTTCAGCGGTAAAATGGCGATTGTACTAGGAAGAAGAGGAGTAATTACATTTCTTACTACTTCATAATCTTAAAATTTTGTTTACTGTGATTTGATAATCAAAATTGACCCATTAGAAAAAAAATCATGGAAAGAAAATAAAGAATTAAAAAAAACTTTTCCTACTGTAAATATATATTCTTTTTTTTTTTGCCTTCATGATTTGAAGACAATGTGGGTTGCCGATATCCTCTGCGTCATTGGTTGGCTGTGCATCGCTTTGGCTAAGGTATTAAAACATATCAATATTTCTTGAAAATTTATCAAACAATTAAATAGTCTATTCTTCTTCTGGAATGCATGTTTGGAACATAAAAGACTGTGTTGTGGCTGAACATTGGAAGAATCTTATCAGGGACAGGAATCGGTTTGATTAGCTATGTGGTAATTACTTGTAAATTATTTATTTATTATATACATATACTGTCAATTTGTAATATACTTTCTAAGAAAGAATTTGTAATGTACTTATGTGTATACGAAACAGGTACCTGTCTATATAGCAGAAATTACGCCGAAACATGTTCGTGGTACATGTACCTTTTTGACCCAGGTAATTTTTTTCAAAACTAATTACTACTTTAGTTTTAGAAAATATAAGTAGTAGCTCGCAAAAAAAAGGATTCCACCCAAACCAAAATAAAGTTGGCTTTATCTTGGTGGATTTTTTTCACCATGATGAATAATTTATGATAAAACTACAAAAAGAAAAGCAGATCAAGTGTGGTCTTCTGGATCTATATATATGCATTTTCTAAAGAATATAAAAGCTTTAAATCTATAAAAAAGTACCAAAATATATTTTTAAATATATTATATACTTAGGAGAACATATTTTATTGGTTTTGAGTTGACTTGATATTAGTATCCCAATGCAAATGTACGTTATTCCAACTCGAATCTGACTGATATTTTTTTTTATTAATTTCACCGATCTATCTATATACAACATTGATATAGATACAGTTTAGTTATTAAATCAATATAGTATTTGAGATGTCAATCCAGTCATAAATGATTCCAATCAAAGAAAATGCAGATCATGTCTTAGTCTTGATGCAATCAAAGTGAAATGAAATAGTTACCATATAAAAAATACAATATTCAGTTCAATGATTTAAGCTAAAGCAAACAAGGTACCTAAACAAGTTTCAATCTATAAGGTAAAATGAATCCATGCGCAAAGATACTGACTTTGGATGATCAAGATCCTGTCTAGAATATTAATACAATCATTCATGATTCATGTTCTATAAGGCTAGATAAAAAACAATAGACAAATCCATTTTTATGGTACTACTTCTTACAGTAAACAAGAACTAAATATCAATTTATGTTAGTCTAGTGCAAGCAAGTACGCATGATCAAAAAGTATTATTAACTTTCTAATCTTTCATAACATCAATCTACATTGATTAAACATTTAGCAAAGAGTAATATCAAATTGGTTCAAGCATTTCATCAAACATTTCAATGCATGAAATACTTAGAATCTTGATTTAGAGAGATCAAGCATAAACTAGCACTAAAATCATAAGATATACATATATCAATTAGGTACACTCAATCATCATAATTTACCAAGCTCATGGACTCAAATGAAATCTACTCAATAATCACCATGAGAAAATTCAAGACTAATCATGTTTAGATAGCAAGAATAACCCAACAACGCACAAGAAATCAAGGTGAAAATAGATAAAGTTAGGGTTTCAAACAGAAACTCTCCAAATTGCTCCAGCGGCTTGTGTAGACCGCTGTATCTGGATCGCTATGACACTTTAGCAAATTAAAATCATCTCTTTTGAATTCTCGTGTGACTAATTATTGACTCTTTTGAATTCTCGTGTGACTAATTATTGTAGCTTCTTCAAAACGGTGGACTCGCCATGGTTTATTTTTGTGGGAATTTCATCAACTGGAGGATGATGGCTTTACTAGGTAAACCTAATTATTATTTAATAATCAACCTGGAAGTGATGTTTAAACACGGAAGAAAATTGTATATAGCAGTCCAACGTGCATTATCTCGCTCATATACAAATTAACTGATAGAAATCTAATATTTTATCGGTTTAGGTGCTTTACCATGCGTCATTCAAGGAATCGGTTTGTTCTTCATACCAGAGTCCCCAAGATGGCTGGTTGGTTAATTTATTTTTGTATTTTTTCTAATACACACGTCATACAATAATCTACTAACTAGTCTATTATAAAAAACTGTTGCATAAAGTGTGTCTATTATAAAATTGAGCTTTAATTTTTCCCATAAAATTATCATATAATATCATATGTCCTAAAATTATGTTTTATAAATTCTCGAATCAAAAGTTACAGAGTTCTTGTTGGTTTTGATGGTCTGGGATATAAATCATATAAATCGAGAACAAATATATAAACCAACGTGACAAGGTTTGGATTTTAGTAAGGTACTTTTATGCTTTTATTGAATTAACCAGGTTTGGATTTGGTTTTATGATCGGTTTAATAAAGTTAAGTGTTTGTTTAAAAAATAATAAACCAATTATAAGTTTATAACTAACATTTAGGAGTTCTTGAATGTGCTCAGAATTCAAAAGACATGTGATACTATATAGAGTAATAGTTTTTGTAAGGAAATAGATCCTCGGCCCATAAATAAATGAACCTTGATTAAACTATTTAAACTTTAAAGGCAAAAATTGATGCGCATAAAGAACTAGAAAATTCACTGCATCAACTTAGAGGAAGAGATGCTGATATTTCACGTGAAGCCTCAGAGATTCAAGTGAGTTTTACTCTATAATAAATACTTTTTAATACATATTCATTCATTGACAAAAAGATAACGTAGAGCCATGGAGCCTGAATGAATGTTGTTTTGTTTTCAGGTTATGACCAAAATGCTAGAAAGTGATTCAAAGTCGAGTTTCAGTGATTTGTTTCAGAGAAAGTATAGACACACTCTCGTGGTACAGTTTAAAATATATGTTGTAAACATAAGTATATAAATTAATAAAAAAAAGGCGTATTTATTTGCACGAGCATTTTTATTCCTCAGGTAGGAGTCGGGCTAATGTTGATACAGCAATTCTCGGGAAGTACGGCTGTATTTTCTTATGCAAGTAACATTATTAGAAAAGCTGGTGAGACTAATTAAGTTTTATCTATAGACACACACTAGCATAATCAAATTATTATTTATTTTTCATGATGAGGAAAGGGGAGTTCAATCAGCTATTCGCCATGAGTTCTATTTTCAAATTGTATTTTATTTGCTTTAATGGCTGATACAGGTTTTTCTGTGGCAATTGGATCGACACTGTTAGGCATCTTCATGGTAAGTATATAATTGTTTTTTTTTTTAATTTTCATTGACTACACTGATACAATATCTGTGAATATCAAACTATATTCTTATAAATCCTTTGTTATTCAACTACTCACCTAGTTCAAAAAAGCTATTGTGATCAAATTTGTGACATTTTAGTAAAATTTTCCTTAAAGAATTTTATAACTTAGAATTCATTTTTATTAGAGTAATTGTCAAGAATAACATAACTTAAGTACCACTTTGCAAAAACACACATTATCAAATATATATTAACATTTGGCTTTACACTTTAGTGATTATTGTTTAGGGTTTAGTGTTAAATGAGTGGAGTTGAGTTTTTAATTTTTTATAAATATTTAGAAAAATTAATTAAGGCTATTTTCATCAAAAAAATAAATTATTTTTGAAAATAGTCATTCATTAAAGGTAAATTTGCAAAGTGGTATCGAACTTAGGGTAGAAATGGAAGGCTCTTTTTTATTATGTTCATGATTAGAAATTCCATTTGTTTGTACTCTTCTTGGCATTGAATGGTGTTTGTGGCTATTCCCAGGTACCAAAAGCCATGATTGGTGTATTTTTTGTTGATAAATGGGGCAGACGCCCCCTCTTGTTGGTGAGCATGTTTTCTATGTTCTAACTAGACCAAGCTCAATGTTGTTTAATATTGGTTTTCATCTTTTGATTCTAAAAATTATAGACTTCAGCTTGTGGGATGAGCATAACTTGCATGTTTATGGGGCTCGCCTTCACATTACGGGTTACTTTTCGTTTATATATGTGTATGTATTTTTATTTTTCTTCGACTACTAACTAATCTTTTTGTATATTTTGTATAACCAGAAAATGCAATTGCTTTCGGAAATAACTCCAGTATTCACGTTTATATGCCTTATGGTACAACATTACTTTCACATTTTTTAAAAGGGTTTTTGGTTTCTTATACGAATAACCTAATTAAAATTTTGTTTTCTTTCTTGGCAGCTGTATATTGCATCCTTTGCAATAGGAGTAGGAGGCCTCCCTTGGGTAATTATGTCTGAGGTACATGAACTCTCAAACTTTTAATTTTTTATTTAGAAGATAGTATGCCAATTTTTTGGTTAATGAAATAATAATTGCATGATTTTTTGTATGTATAGATATTTCCAATGAATATGAAAGTAACAGCAGGGAGTATAGTTACATTGGCCTCATGGTCAAGTAGTTCTATCGTCACTTACGCTTTCAACTTCCTATTTGAATGGAGTACTCAAGGTATTTTTTTTTCTTTATCCAATTTTCTTGTTTTTTTCTTTGAATTAATAGGAGGTTGGGGCCAAAGTCCTAATCTCCCTAGATCCGAAACCACAACATATAATATTGGTTTCGTCTCAACCGCCACTCGAATTGGGGATCTCTGACACAATGGCCCCCAGGTCTATTAATATTTTCTTTTTGTTTCATTTAATTCCTTTACATTGGATGGTTATTCTATTAGTCTATGATCTGGTTAAAAGATCAAAATAGAACAATCAATAATACATAACTCTCTATAAAATTACCTAAGCGTCTAAGTTAATATGTTACTACTGATGAGTTGTTTGTTAAAGGTATGTGGAAGATAGAAAATTTCTGAAATTCCGATTTGGCCTCGCTATTTCTTTTATCTTTGTGGAGAAGTGTTGTCATTCTCATGGATCATGAATCCCTATTATCAACTCATGACAATCAATTCCAAAGTTCCATGTTGAATGTTGGAGTATGCATAACCTATATAAGTGGTTCTACTTTAGTTTTCAGTTATGTTATATGTTAATTTTGATTGATATTAATAATGTTATATATATTAAAAAGTTGAATTTTAAGAGAGTTTTATAATTTAACCTTGATTAATATAAATTATGTATAGGAACATTCTACATATTCGGGGCTATCGCAGGAGCAGCACTGGTTTTTATTTGGTTGCTAGTTCCGGAAACTAAAGGATTATCACTTGAACATATACAAACTTCGCTTACTCGTCAGCCCGACGAAATAAATCATATGTAGACTGAAAGGTCTACTTTTTTCATTGTAATATATAAAGTTATTGAACTCATGGTTTATGATGTTATACTCATCGAAAAAGAGTTGTATCTATTTTTTTTTATGGTTTATGATGTTATACACATTGAGAAAGAACTCATTGTTTATTTCTCTTGTATAAAAAAACAAAGTAAAGAAGAGTAAAATGATTGGGTAGTTCTCTTCAAACTTCCGATGTGAGACTTTTGTCTTTAATACGCTCCTCGAGATGATAGCTCTTTAAGAGTCAATCTCATAATGTTTGGACAAGGATCGATAGGTCGACTTTTGGGTTACATTGATAATCGATCGGTTTAGATCTGACTCTGATATCATGTTAAATTAAATGAACTTCCAATCTTAAATCAATTAGTGATTGGATTGATCAATCTATCTCATATATTATTTATCATCTCTTTCAACTCTCAATGTAAAATATTTGTCTCCAATATATCACTCATCCAATCAAAAGTGATTGGAGATTATTAACTTAATTGAGACCAGAAAATACATATAATCTGAAGATCTGCTCCAAATTCGATTGAAAGCACACCAAAAATCATCAACACAAAAAGAAATCCGCTAACGAAAACAAAAGTCGATCTGCAGATCTTTTTTGATCATAAACATATTCTCCTCTGAATGATTTGAAAGTGAGAAGAGGAGGAAAGAGAGTTTCTAAGGCTAACACTACTACTATATTATATGCACATTTTAAAGATGAAACAAATATAGTTTATTGGAGTTTCCGGTGATCAATTAACATGTCACCAGAGAAAAATGCGTTTTGGAAAGACTAAACTTTTTTTTAAAATGTTACGAGAGAAAAATAGCAGAACCACAAATATGAAAGGAAAAAGCCCACAATAAAAGTTGTGACGACCCATTGAACCAACAATAATTGGCTATAACAATCACATAAAAACATGGGAAATTGCATTCAGTGACATTCAAACAAATTATAATTAAGAATCTAACTAAAAAATAAAAAGTCTCTAATATTTTTACAATATATACTATATTTCCCTCACTATTTATTTATTTCTTTTTTTTTGTTTCATTTTCTTCAGGTAACTATTCCTAACTGTTATTGTTTCTTCCATACCCACATATATCATTTCATATTTCACCATCCTATCATCATCATTGCCACCTATCTCTCTATACCATCAAAGTTTTCTCTGAAATCACAACCACCTGTTATAACCATCGTCGACGATTTTGTAACCGTCACCGCTCCAATAATCGTCGCCGCTCCGGTAACCGTTGCCACTGCTGTAACCATACCACATGTTTATCTACGTTGCTTCAACCACCACCTCTTCTCTAATCACTATCAACTCGTTCAATCAACTCGTTCATGAACACATCCATCACACGTCCACCATTATCATAGTCACCACGACCACCACTAACTATGTAACCTCCGCTACATCTTTCCAATTTACCCACCGAGTTTTCATAACCACCATCACATCAACTGTAAAATTGAGTTTTATCCTAGTTGCTAATTTAGCATATACATAGTATACTATTTTAAAACCATTTGATAATTGAATCAGTATATACTATACTATTTCGTCTATTCCATTCTATTTATATTTTCATTTGCATCATCTTGTATGATGGAAGAGTATGTCACATGCTAACTTATAATTTTGTTTCATCTTGTCTAATATTATGTTGTGTACATATGAATTTAGAAGCAACTTTTAAATGTCCACAAATAAACAAAATCTATTTTCTAATAAATCATTCTATTTAAATTAGTATGTACTATACCATTTGATATTTTCTATTCTATTTTTGTGGTAAGTATGTTAAATTTTAATTTTATTTAAAATATTATATATATATATATATATATTATATTTATATTGAATTTAGGGTTTATTGAGTAGGATTTAGGGTTTAATATTTAAAGGGGTGGTGGAGTTAGGGTTTATGATTATATTATTTATAGAATTCTTAAACAATTTATCTATTAAATAGAATAGACTATATATTATATACTATTTATATAAAGTCTATATTATGTCTTATCTATGAAAAAATGTTTTCAATTATCATGCATCGTTGTTTCACCGTTTGTTCCACCGTCTTTAGTTTAAGAAATTAAGTTTTTTAATGTGGTGCCTAATTGAATGATTACATGTTATATGTTTGTTTTCAACAGTGCAGATTTTATCTTCTCCATATGTTTTAAATCATCAATGACATCACTTCCTTTCTTTTTGTCACTGGTAACTTAAAAGAATAAAGGGTAGTACCAGACAAATTTTGTGAAAGTTTGTTATGGACTTAATTATGTCAAAATCAATGATATATTCTTTATTTCTAATGAAAAATTGGTTACTTCACAAATTAACCCTAAAAACATCTTAGATAGACTTTTTAGTTTTTTTTTGTCGACGATAGACTTTTTAGTTAAATAGCCCAAATAAAAGTCGTGGCTCACTGAACCAGTAATAACAATTAACAATCACATATTTTTCTGTTGATAAAAAAAGTCACATATTTTGCTGGGGTGGGTTCTGTCGTTTTGTACCATCATCAACTCCTAAGTTCTTTCTTTTTAAGTTTTTCTTAAACGTACGACAATCACATAAAATGTTCTATACTGCTTTGTCATTTAGCCTCACAAAATCGAAAAATGTTTTTCATCACACACGATTGTAACTGAATAATTAGAAGGAAAAAAAATTAAAATCAAAGATGTGTCGTAATCTTGGAATATTAAATTTAGATATTATAATTATAATTCACAGTAGTGACTAGTAACATATTTACTGATTTAAAATCCAGGCCTTTTATGCTTCTTCTTTTTTACACAATCAATGCTTAGAGCACCTCCAACAACAAGGTTTAAGAGGAGTTCTTACCATTTAAAATAAATGAACAATAATTAAAATTGGAGAGAAAACAAAATAGAGTTTTCATTATGGAGCTTTTAAGAACACCATTAACATAGAAACCCATTTGGGGTGTTTTATTTTTTTATTTATTTTTGTCTGATTTTCAGAAAAAAAAATAAACTAATTACGGGTTGCCACGTGTCAGTGGGACATGCGAACAGTGCAAGAAACAAAGTAAGAAAAATTCTTATTTAAGAAGTTTAAGCAACTCTTTTGGAGATGTTTGTGGGCCCTTCCCCCTTTAAGCAACTCAATAAATACCTTCATTAATCATACTCTAAAAACCAGTTGAGAACTAAAAAACAGATGTTACAGGAGTAAAGTGTCAATTAATTTAACAAAATATAAATATAAATGAATAATTATAATAGTAATATATTTTTTTCTTTTAGAAACTCTTATGGTTCAAACCGATATTGGTGCTCTTACGTTTATGATTTATGGCCGTATATACAGATGCTGAAAAATCACTTTCGATTGAATATTCATACATTCCATCACGTTTCAAGAACAACAAATTTAATGCCTCTATGTTTTACTTTGGAAGTTTTACCTAAACAAAGGTACCTGCGAGGACCATTTTTCTGACTAGGTTCAATGTATACTCTAATTCATGAATTCATTTTATCATTCAAAACAGAAGCTGGAAAATGCAGGATTTTAATCATTCATTCCAGATATTAAAAAAAAAGTAAAAACATTTTGTTTATAATTTATAGTCTATTTTATTTAAAATTTCCACAAATATAAATTATATTATATTTTATGCCAAACATACATTGAAAATCTAAAAAAAATAAAATAGAAAGTAATTATAAAATACATAAATTTAAGAAGGGGAAATAGTATCTATAATGTACAGTTAGATAATGAATTTTATTTAGCTCAAGCTCTTTTAGTATTAGAGATTCGTGTCTCAGAAACATCAAATATTTTATGAATTGCGTTATCAATTCGAGTGGATATATGTCCTTTTAAAAACGTTCCCATTCTTTGTCCAAACATGTTTAGTGCATCTTTCTTCTGTCTATATTCAATGAATCTTACTAGTCAGTAAAAGTATACTCTTTTGCCGCAGTTCAAGTAAGTGGATAAGCAAAAGAGAATATTTTACTTATTTAAATGTCACAAACATATCATATTCCTATGAGTGTTTAATCTATTTTAATCAAATTCATATAGGTTATATATCTGTAACATAAAATATCTTCTTATTTTTTTTTTGAAACTAACATAAAATATCTTAGGAGGCTAATCATCTAGTGCTTTCATTCAATTATATGACTAGTTAGGCATGTTTTTAGTGCGTGCGTAAAACTTACTCACTATACAAAATATCCCACATGGTCGTTGAACGTCCTAACTAAGTGCTCTTAAAGCTTCTTCTCTTCTTTTAAGCAAAAAAAAAAAACTTTCTTTTCTTCTTTCCAATAAAAACAGTTTTCATCATTTAATTTTGATCCATATGTAGACATAGAGAGGGAGAGATTTTCTTTGTATGGCCAAGAAAGTTATAATTGTGGGGGGACCAAAACGTGGGTCAAGAGAGGTCACCAAATCTCTTTGGTAACGTCACTCCTCTTGGTTACTTGCATCTTATTGTCATCGTCCATACTGATTTACTGGAAGCATCACTCTATATTTCTTTTTGTCTAGTGATTGGAAAGTGGACAGCCGACAAAAAAAAATGGAGTAAGACCACAAAAGCAACACTTTACTCTAACAAAAAATAATACATTTTAATAACTTTCTTATATATTTAACTAAGAATTGCCCATGAGTTAGTCTGAACTCTGAAGTAAATTCTCAATTTATGTTAAAAACCCAAAAAGTGTTTCATTATACTCCTGTGGATTGGATCTGCTGCCAACATAAGAAAATACAATCATCATTGCCAACCCATGACCGCCAATTTTCTCGTCCAAAACGCTGCTTAAGTGTATAAACTGTCAGTTTCTTGTACAATTGGTTGATACTGTAATTCTATGTTTTTTGTTTTGCTTTAGAATTTTAGCTGTGAATTGTTTAGCTTTAGATGTAGTTTCAACGATTTTTGAAGCATTTAATAGAAATGTAGAAAGAATCATTTCCAGAGTTAATATATTTTCTTTTTCAAATTTTTGGTTGTAGATTCATTTTTTTAAGATATATAACACGATTGATTTATAACAAAGTTTTAAAAAGAAATAGTGGTTGTTGACAACATCTAACGCACCTATCAATTTACCCCTTCTTCAAAGATACCAAAAGTTAAACTAGAATTGTCGGTTTGAACAATTATTGGGGATAAAACGGATTAGACTGCAGTTCAAACTATCAATAGCTCTATTTGAACAGCCATATTCATTTTGTGATAATGAACTAATATAGTTAGTGGTTTCGAATTCATAAGCAAATATTTATATACACTTTTCTCCAAAAAACAAACACTTATATACACTTATGATTTTAATGTCAGATAACAAGTTGGACTACAAAAATTGTGACAAGAAAAAACAAGTTGGAATACAAATAGTTGCTGTCAATAAGAAGTTGGCTTAGAATAAACTATAGAAAAAAATAATTTTGTATAACATAGCTAAACAGTATTAATTCTTAGTTTGGGTATAATTAAACTAATCATTTGGTCATTACACCGTATAGTGTTAGTTGGAGGGAATCTAACTCTTTTTATACGGCAGAAATGAAATGTAAATAATTATTTTATGATATTAATTATTTTATGTTGACAAGTAATTAAAGCATTTGATGTTATAGTTTGGACATACGAAATATGAACTCTGTATCGTTTGCCTTTGCCCTCGTTTATATTTAATCTTCAGATATTTCATAAATGAAATAAGCAGCATGACTGAATACTTGAAAGGCCAACCACTAGGGCGGTTCCATTCCAAACATAATAATAACAGCATAGCGTCAACGTTAAATTGATTAAAAACCTTAAATGATTAGAAATAACATTAAATAGCAGTATTAGTAACCAATAAGAAAACATTGCATCATATGAACACTACGCAAAAACTTAATATGCAGAAAATAATATATTTAAAAGTAAAATAAAAATGAGAAGTAGACATATGACTAATTTTATTTTATAACTACCATAGTACGTACGTACGCGAAAATATTATGTATTCATGCTATACCATTTATTCCAGTCGATAATGGCATGGTTTTGACGTATGAATCTGGTTAAATGAATGGGTCGCTGTTATTATATACATGTAAATTGACTGATAAATCGATATAATAAGTGGTGTGTTCAAAAATGATTTTGGCTACATCTGAGTGCTAAATGGAGCCTAACCAAAGTTAAAAAGAGAATCTTCTAGACCAGTGCAATGGTTCTCCTAAGGTTCAGGATACTTTTAGCAGTGTCATAAAATCTATCGGTCTACAATTACATAAAACAAAATATACCTATTTTTCTTGTTAGGGTAGATACAAAAAGTGTCTGTCACATATACAAAACTGTGATGGATTGTTAATTTAGAAATTATTTATTCTAATTTCTGAAAAGCCTATGTTGTGTTGCTTAGATGTAAAACTTCAAGTTTACCAGTTTAATTCAATAAATAGCAACAAAAAAGGCCTATATTGTGTGGTTTTATTAAGTATGTACATAAAAATGGAAAGTCTTTGATATTGAGCCAAACACGTCAAAAATACTTCAGAATATGACGGACGTGTTATTATATAATGATAATAAACAAAAACGGATCAAATCTCTCAAATAATTTTTTTTTGAAGTTTTTATGACAAGATAATCATAAAAATAATTAAAATATATTTTTTCAATCTTTTTAATATTTTTCTTAATTTTTTATTTGACATCACACCTCCAAAATTCGATCTTATAAATCTAAACAATAACTGTAGATTAGTTAAGTCAAATGATATAAATGTATTTTTACTTTAAAAAAATATATTTTTATTTTTTATTTTTTTTTAATGTGATTTTTGTGATAATTTTTTAAATTATATCTTAGAATATTTCTTTGTGTATTTTCAAACCAATAAGAATAGCCGAATAAAATCATTGAAAAAGTTGGATAGACTCGAATTTTCTTTTAGCAAAATTACCAAAAAAAAATTATAACATTACATCAGCGTTCTAATCCAGCCCATTTAAGAGTAGAAAAAAAAAAGTAAAAAATCAGAATAATACTTTGTGACCACACACTCCTTACTTATATAGGAAACCCACTTTGATAAAAACAGAGCACACACTCTCTCTCTCTCCCCCTTTCTCTATCCTCTTTTTCTTATCACTCTCTCTCTCTCTTCCCTCTCTCTCTCTCACTGGTTCACCAGGAACTGTCTTTCTTATCAGTTCTGCATGTGCTTATGATGGTGGCTATGAAAGAAGAAAGAAGCATAGAAGAAGGGCTTTTAAAGCTCAAGAACCAAAACGACGCTTCAAGCTGTCGTATTACTGCCTGTGTTTTCTTCAGCACTTTCGTCGCTGTCTGTGGCTCCTTCTCCTTTGGAGTTTCTGTTAGTTTCTTTTACTTTGCCTCTATTTTCTTTCTTTTTTTCAAAAATATATTTAACCCAAAACAAATATTATATTAATGGATATATACTATACTTAAGCCAAACTTAAAGATTAAAAGTGTTTGTGGAACGAAAATTATAGTATGGTAATCTCTAAAAGTCCTTTTTTTTACAGGTTGGTTATACTTCAGGTGCTGAGGAAGGAATGATAAAAGATATGGGTCTTTCTATCGCACAAGTATGTCTCTCTTTCATTTTATTTTTCTACTATTTTAATGAACATATATTAAAAGAAAACCAATCATAAACTTTTAGTTAGCAGCAGAGATAGTTTGACTTATGTATATAAGTACAGTTGAATCAGGTTAACACGTTTTTATATTAGATCAGGTTAACTAACACGTTTGTATATATCGTAGTTGTCCCAATTGGTGAAGTTTATTTTACGTTTGGTTCACTTCCATTAAAATCCTCTTCTGCTTTTTGTTAACTTCCTTAATTTTTACCTTTAAAATATAGTAATCATTAGTTCGAAGGAAAATTGTAATCATGATTATGTAAGCCCTGCAAAAAAAAAAACAATATATATAATATCCTTATCTATGGATTTATTTAATATATCTATCTATGGTGGTGGCTAACCAGCCATAGTCTCGTCTACGACAATAGATGTTTTTAACAAAAAATATTAAAATGCTTTTACTTTATATTTCATATAAGAATATTAGATGGAATTCACGATTAAAACAAAAATATTTGTAAGATATCAACCATTCCTTTTCTGAGTTTATTATATCAACTTTTGCAATATATATTTTGATAAATATTATGTTTAATCAATTTTTTTTTTGCAGTTTTCAGCGTTTGGTTCGTTCTCGACGTTGGGAGCAACATTCGGTGCTCTGTTCAGCGGTAAAATGGCCATCATGCTAGGAAGAAAAGGAGTAATACATTTTTTGCCTTTTCATAATCTTAAAATTTTAATTTAGTAGGATTTATAATCAAATTTTACCCATTTAAGAAAGTAATAAAAAAATCTTATAAGAATATAAAGAAAGGAAACTTATCTCCTACTAGAAATGTATATTCCTACCAATTACATTTTTTTTTCTTTATTTTAAGACGATGTGGGTCTCCGATATACTCTGCATCACTGGTTGGCTGTGCATCGCTTTCGCTAAGGTATTAAAATATTTCTCATCACAGACATATGGGTCATAAGATCATTATTTCTTGAAAAAATAATAAAACAATTTATCTTATGGTTAAATAAACCCAACAATTAAAGATTATATTCTTCTTCTGACATGCTTGTCTGGAACAAAAAAAAGGATGTGTTGTGGCTGAACATCGGAAGATTCTCATCAGGGATAGGACTCGGCTTGATTAGCTATGTGGTAATTAACTATTATTAGTATATATATATCTGATATCACCTTAACAAGTTTTATTTAATATATATATTAAATAAAAATGTTTATGATGGATATACAAAGCAGGTACCCGTCTACATAGCAGAAATTACGCCAAAACATGTTCGGGGCACATTTACATTTTCAAACCAGGTATTTATTTATTTTTCAAAACCAACCAAACCAAAATAAAAATTGGCTTCAGTTTGATAGATTTTCTCACAGATATTAATAAATTATGATAAATCTAAACAAAAACAAATCAATTTTGGCATTGTGGGATTATATACTATATAGTCTAAGATAGTCCTAAATTTCTTTTTTCACAAAATATCTTTTAAGGAGAACAATGACCAAAATGTATTTTTTAAATGATATAAATATTAATTTATCCTATTAGGATTAATTAATCTATTTAGGGTTTAGAGTTATGGATGCAATTTTGAAAGTGAAGTTTGTGGTTTAAAAAAATTCAAAATAAAAAAAATTATTTCGGTTATTTTTTTGAAGACTATTTTGGTGATAAAAACTTAAAAATATTATTTGAAAGAATTACGCTCATGTATATGAGTTCTCTAAAAAAATAAAAATTTAAAAGAAGACAAAAGTATTTCACCAAATTTTGGGTATTTTTCGTTTAAAAATATATTTAAACTGGTTTTGAGTTCAAACAAATGAAACTTAGTATTGACTGTACAATCTGAAAGTTTCAATCAAAATATCCCAAGTCTATGTGTTCCTGTGAGTGTATTGACCCTTTTGAATTCTCGTGTGACTAATTATTGTAGCTTCTTCAAAACTCTGGACTCGCCATGGTTTATTTTTGTGGGAATTTTATCAACTGGAGGATGATGGCTTTACTAGGTAAAACTTATTTTTATTTTAGAATCAACATGGAAGTGATTTTTAAATACTAAGAAAATTGTATATAGTAAGTGTAGAAAACTAATATTTTATTGGTTTAGGTGCTTTACCATGCTTCATTCAAGGAATCGGTTTGTTCTTCGTACCAGAGTCCCCAAGATGGCTGGTTGGTTAATTTTTTTTGGTATATTTTGTAAGAAAACCCGTTACATAGTTTACTAACCATGAACTTTAATTAAACTATTTCAATTTTAAAGGCAAAAGCTGGTACTGATAAAGAACTTGAAAATTCACTGCTTCGGCTTAGAGGGAGAGATGCTGATATCTCACGTGAAGCCTCAGATATTCAAGTGAGTTTTACTATTACTCTTAAATATAATATTCATTGTTCCAGGCAATATATATATATATATATATATATATATATAATATTCATTTAACAAAAAGATAATGAGAGAAAGAGCCTGAATGAATGTTGTTTTGTTTTCAGGTTATGAACAAAATGCTAGAAAGTGATTCAAAGTCGAGTTTCAGTGATTTGTTTCAGAGAAAGTATAGACATACTCTCGTGGTACAGTTTTAATTATATATTGTAAAATTAAGTATGTAAATTAATTTCTAGACTATAGTTTTCGTAACTATTTGCACGGACATGCATTGTTATTCTTCAGGTAGGAATCGGGCTGATGTTAATACAACAATTCTCAGGAAGTACTGCTGTATTAAGTTATGCAAACACCATTTTTAGAAAATCTGGTAAGACTAATTGCATATATATATATATATATATATATATACATACTAGCATATAATCAAATTATTATTTATTTTTTCATGATGTGGAGAGATAAGTTATATTAAAACATATATTTGCCATGAGTTCTCTTTTGCTTTAATAATTAGCTTTTGGCTGAAACAGGTTTTTCGGTGGCAATTGGATCAACACTCTTAGGCATCTTTGTGGTAAGTATATACAATTGTTTTTTTCATAATTTTAATTGACTACGTTTAATTTATACCATATTTGTGAAAGTCCTTTTAAATATGTTGTTATTCAACTACTGAAACTATTGTCATGTTTGCGACATTTTGTTGGGTCAAACTTCTTCAGAGAACATTACTCGTATAAACTAAGAATTTCTATTTAATATTTTATAATTAAAATTTCCATTTTTACACTTCTTAGCATTGACTGTGTTTGTGGCTATTCCCAGGTACCAAAAGCTATGATTGGTCTAATTCTTGTTGATAAATGGGGCAGGCGGCCCCTCTTGTTGGTGAGCACGTTTTCTAAATTTCTAATTAGACCAATCATAGAAACTACAAAGTTGTTTAATATTATTGGTTTTGATTCTGAAAATTATAGACTTCAGCTTTTGGGATGAGCTTATTTTGCATGCTTATAGGGCTCGCTTTCACATTACAGGTTATTTTACGTTATATACATTATGTTTTTAAGTGAACAAAGAAAAAAAATATATATATATATATATATATATATATATATATATATATATATATATATATACCTTAGGTGTTGTTATCTTTTCTATTATTAACTAGTATTTTGTATATATGGTATGAGCAGAAAATGCAATTGCTTTCGGAACTAACTCCAGTATTCACGTTTATATGCGTTACGGTAAAACATTTGCTCAACTTTTCACACTGTCATTTAAAAAATGTTTTTGGTTTCATATACGAATAAAACGTAATTAAAATTTTATTTTCTTTCTTTGGCAGCTGTATATTGCATCTTATGCAATAGGCGTGGGAGGCCTCCCTTGGGTAATTATGTCTGAGGTACATGAACTCTCAAACTTTTATTTTTTATTTAGAAAAATAAAAAATAATTTATGTATGCCACTTTTTTGGGTTAATGAAATAATAATTGCATGAATTTTGTATTTACAGATATTTCCAATGAATATGAAAGTAACAGCAGGGAGTATAGTTACATTGGCCTCATGGTCAAGTAGTTCTATCGTCACTTACGCTTTCAACTTTCTGTTTGAATGGAGCACTCAAGGTATATTTTTCTTCTTATTAAATATCTTAATAAGTTGAATTTATAAAGAAATTTATAATTTAACTTTGATTAATATAAAATTATGTAATAGGAACATTTTACATATTCGGAGCTGTCGGAGGAGCAGCACTGGTTTTTATTTGGTTGCTAGTTCCGGAAACTAAAGGATTATCACTTGAAGAAATACAAACTTCACTTATTCGTGAGCCCGACGAAGTTAATCATATATAATTACTTATTTCATTGTAATATATAAAAATTATTGAACTCGGTGTTTAATTATGATTATACTCATCGAGAAAGAATACTATTTTAGTTTTTTCTTTTATAATAAATTAGTCTTTTATGTAATTATTCCGTGATGTAAATATTCACGCCACTGTCGGTAAGATTTCAATATTTTCCATTCTAATATAAATAAAAAATAACTTATGAGAAACAATGACAGAAAACATGTTTTATTAAATATTGTATATATACATTTATATCTTAGTTTAACGAATCTAAACTATAATAAATTTTGGAGGTAAGATTTAAAATTATAAAAAATTAAAAATAATTTTTTTAAATAAAAAAAACTATTTCAATCATTTAAAAAAAACATATTTTGAGAATAATTTTTTTTAAAAAAACTTATTTTAGAGAATTGCCCTATATAAATTGTTATAACTTAGTTTATTTCCTATGATGTTATGAAAGGTATCGCTCTAGATTAGCCATAGTATGCGGAAGGTTCGAACGTGGGTGGTTCAACGGTTTTTATCAAATGATTCAGTATTAAAAACGTGATCAATTTTTGGGTTACTTTAAAAATGGTTAAAAAGTAGACAGCTGGTGCACGTTTTAAGTATGAATAACTTCAATAGTGGTGAGTCGAAAGTAATGTACTGACATCTAACCAATTTTCACATGCATGAAACTGAAAGATATTTAATAAGTTGTCCTTGATAAAAAAAAAAAATTGTCCATTTAGTATTTCAAATAAGTAATAGACATTACATATCATTTAATGGTTGCCTTATACTGTTTTTATTATTATCCAAGGCCACACCTGAGGAAGCGTGTGTGTATGAGTTGTTGATGCGTAAATAAAACAAAATAGTAATATGTAACCAATAATGCATCGCATTATAAAGTATAAACTAATTAAATACTAGTTTGGGTACTATAAAGTATAAACCTTTGCCAAAGCAATGGAGATGCAACCAATAATGCATCGCATATCTATCCTCATTGTGGCGACCAATAATGCAGGGCATCATCTATCCGCAATATCTATTTCAGAATAATAATTAATTTGGATATTACTTTTTTTTTAATCAAAACTGAAAACTATACCAAAAAGAATAAAAGAGAGATATAAAATGACTGTTTTATACCCACAAGTGACAAGTGTTGCCAAGGGACCTCTGCAGAATAAATATCATAGTTCCAACGGTACGAAAATACTTAAGTTCTAAATCTTTTTGAAACTTATTTTTAAATATTACATATTTTAAAAATTTTACATATATTAAGAAAAATTTAATATTTAGCTATCAATACATGAAAATTTTAATAAAATATAACAGTTTTTCATAAACTTTAACCAATAGTAATTCAATAATTTTAAAATTGTCAATTAATATTTTTTAGAAATTTACAAAAAATTTAAAATATTGATCTTTTAGAAACAAGTAAAAAGTGTTAAAACATATATTATTTAGAAATAGAGGGTATATTTTATGAGTTTGAAATCAGATTTTGAAAATTCTAGTTTAAACTATAACACTTCATATCAAAAGTAGATTAAACATAGAGCATAAAGAAAACAATCGTCTTTGAGCTGTTTTTCCAAGCAACAATCGACATCTTTAGTAGCAACAACTTTTTATTATTATTATCTTCTTCCGTATCACCCAGAATATTCGCATCAACAATGTGCGAACAGGGCTATAAAGAAAATATAACAACAGTGGTTGATAGTTATTAAATATGTATGTATGCTAGTTGTTTTACTGCACAATGTGCATCAATAAAACTTTTAATTCAAATTATGTTTTAAAATTAAATTATATTAATATTTTAGATTTTATTATTTGTATATTAATATTTTAATATAATTTTTAATTTAGTTAAACATAAAATTAATACCAAAAAGTATGAGATGACCACAATCTCATACCATTTCACTTTTTTTAATTTGTATTAATTATGAGATGGTATGAGATTTTGGTCATCTCATACTTTTTTGAATTAATTATGAGATGGTATGAGATTTGAATTAATTATGTCATCTCATACCATTTAATTTAGTTAAAAATAAAGAGAGAAAAGAGAGAAAAAAGTCAAAAAAACAAACTAATACCCATCAGTATTTTTTAGGGGTTATTTGTGAAATGACAAAAAAAAAAAATTAAATTTGTAGTGAGAATTTAGAAAAAGATAAGAAGAGGATAGATGAGAGAGGGTGAGATTTTGGTTAATTAATTAAATATAATATTTTTATGATCATTTAGCCTAATTTTCCTTCTTTTTAATTATAAAACAAGTAATGAGTATTATCAAGGAGAGTCGCTAATTTTGTTGCGATACTTGTTACTTGATTTATATTTGCAAGTAGCAAAACTCAACGATTTGATACTTGACTTAACAACGACAAGAACTTGAAAGTTGAGCCGAGTACAGATAGAGTAAGTAACGAGCATTTGTACACAGCCCTACAATTCAAGACAGGTGTGAGCAGTCTTGATAACATATATTTAATATTTTTTAAAAAACTACATACCCCCATATATATATATATATATATATATAAAAAATTCTGGATGTCACAAGTATATGAATAAATATATATACATCAACTTTCCAACAAACGGCAGGCTAAAATCAAAAATAGATCATTGCAATTCAACTTGTCATATGTATATGAAATATCTATAAATGCTTTCATCCCTTCATATCAAGGTATCATTTTATGGATTAGGGACCACATTTGTTCATTTCAAGGTATGTATTTTTATGTTTCTTACGGGCCATGACACAGTGATTGGCACATAACATAGCACTGCACACACACAACACAAAAGGGAAGACCAACTCTATATCCCTTACTTACTCCCTCCGTTTCATATTAAGTGTCGTTTTAGAGAATTTTTTTTGTTACAAAATAAGTGTCGTTTTCGACTTTCGATGTAAAATTTATTAATTTTATGCTGCAGTTTATTTTTCTATTGGTTAAAATATGGTTAGGTGTATAAATAATTGAAATTTTACATAGAAAATATGTAAAATTAATTGTTTTCTTAATCCGTATGCAAAAACCTAAAGTGACACTTATAATGAAACAGATGGAGTATTAATCAAGGAGCAATTTTAATAGCTAACCTTATTTTTGTAAATTGATAACAATATTGTCATTATTGCTAATATGTCGTGTTCACCACCTTCCTTTCCTCAGACAATTAAGCTAATAGACCTTTAATTACTAAGATATTTATTATTACAACCACTGGTCTTACTATTCATTTTTCTTAACGAAACATTATTACACGGCTCACTTACGAAACAATATCATTTAATGGAGTGAAGAATTAATGGGTTCTATAATGTTTAGAGTCTATTGCACGGTAGTTTTATTTTGTGTAGCCTTTGTGGGCAACAAAAAGGTTCGAAATTATTTGGCAGGTGAAGGTTACAGTTTCATCTAAAAGTCAACTTAAACCATATGATATTGTATTTAATAAAATAAAGCATCAACGATGGGTTTAAAGTTAAAAAAGAAAACAAAGAAATCAACCATCGGCCATTTTGTTTACAAATTCTCCCATGTTTTTTTTAATAAACGAAGTCATCTCTTCAATAGTAAAAAAAACTAGATAATAATTCACATTATTCTATGAGATATTTCATAAATAATTATTAAATAAATAACTAATTAGTTTTAAAAAGTATTGAACTAATAATAGTATTTGTAATATTTCAATATCTTTTTATTATTAAAATCAACAGTTTATCAGATGTAGTGAGCCCATCAAAATTTTCAAATAGACTGGTTAATATCAATTATAAGACCAAAACATATGTGTGGGAAATATGAAATACACCTTATTTCTAAAAGAGTTAATTACTAGAAATTTATTATTTATGGTCGCATATATGCTATCTCTTATTTGTATTATACAAATTATATGCGAATGCAAAATATATTTTATATTGTTATTAACTAAATTAATCCGCACAAGATATGAATATTAATTTATTATTTATTAATTTATAATATATAAATAAATACAAAATAAATACTAATATATATAAATAATAGAAAAATAGATAATGTTCATTTGGCGCAAATATTTACCTAGTTTATAATTATAATAAGAGATAAAAACCAAAATAGACCTAAAAAAGTTTTTGTCCCAAAAATAGCATCCAAAGAGAAAAATGACCAAAATAGACTTTATTAAACGATGTAAATATATATTTATACATTTGGGTTAACTAATCTAAACTTAGGGTTTAGAGTTATGGGGTGGGGGTTTTGGAGTTGAGATTTAAAAATTAAAAAAAAATTAAAAATATAAAAAATTTCAAAATAAAAAAGGTTTATTTTGGTCATTTTTTTCTTTTAAGTGCTATTTTTGTGACGAAAACTTCAAAAGAGGCTATTTGAGAAATTTGCCCTTATAATAATCACTTTCATAACGCCTCACCGATTATAACCAAATTGATGGACCGCTTAAGTATATGTAAGTACATATATATATATATATTTTAAGTCTTCCTTTTGTTTTCGTCGTTGTTATAGTAAGTTGTTAAATGCAGTTTCTGGAAATTCAATATGTTATAACTTATATCGCTTTCACATGCGCTAATCACGCATGTTACATAATGACCAATAGTAAAAGTTTGTTGATACGTACGTTCTGAATATTGTATTATTGAATAAGATGCCCCACTTTTATTTTCATAACATTAAATGGCTTGACGCCAAATATATAGGGTTCACTTATTATTTTATTTCTGACAAAACAATAATGTATTATTATAACAATACTTTTATATTTTCTCAAGATAATATAAAATAATAATGTATTATTATGAATCATCAGAATTACATTTACGATCAGGATCGCTTGACGTGGTTAAGGGACCATGGTGCAATGATTTTCTCAATATATTATTAAAATGTAAGTGATGTCGAAAAACCAAAACAAAACGAAATAAGGAAAGATAACCAGCTTTCAAAACAAAAATAATACTTCCTATTTTTCATTATAAGTGTTACTTTAAATTTTTACACACGGATTAAGAAAACAATTAATTTTACATATTTTATATATAAAAACACAATTACCTATACATCTAACCATATTTCAACCAATAGAAAAATAAATTGCAGTATAAAATTAATAAATTTTGGATCGAAAGTCAAAAACGACACTTATTTTATAATAAAAAATTTCTCTAAAATGACACTTAATATGAAACGGAGGAAGTAATAAGGAAAGATTAGTGAGAATTGGATTTAGTCAAAGTTGTTGATCTTAATTAAATTTGCGTAGAGGCTTGGTTTCGAGGGATAGTTTCATTGTAATGAACTGTCTGATATCCTCAGAAGCAATGCGATTATTACAAAAATTATGTGTTTTCTTGCAATATGTGCAACAATACAGATTCAAAATTTAAATTATATTTTGGATATTATTATTTCATACTAATATTTTAATCTAATTTTTAATTTAATTAAACATAAAATTAAGATTAAATATTTATTTATTTATTCCAAATTACATTAATATATATATATATATATAATTGTAATCTTTAAATATATTTTAATTTATTTTTAGTTAAGATATATAAAATCGATTCACATAAATTAAAAAAATTGAAATAAAGGTGCATAATTATCAAAAACAAATCTAAATTTGTAGATACCAAAAAGAAACAAACGGTATTATGATTTAAACTTTTTTTTTATTAAAAAAAATGTATAATTTTTTTAAAATCTTGTTTAATAAGAAAAAATTACATGATTATAAAAATATATTTAATAATATTTTGAAAATTTTAAATATTTTATTTCAATTATTATATTATTTAATGTCATACTTGAATAGATTTATTTTAGTGTTGATATATAATTAACTACCATATTTTAAAAAGTTCACCAAAATAAAATTTAACATTAGATGTAATTGTCTATGTCACATTTAGCCTAAGTTATATCCTCAATTTTATTATGCTATATTACATTTTTTAGTCAAAATGATTATAGTAATGTTATGTGATAAACTTCTCAAATAATGTCTCGATGATTTATTGAAAATTCATTCTAATTTTAGCGAAGTTTCTATACAAATTGGTTCCCATTATTCTTCCTTAATGCTTCACGAAATTGCAGCACACTCCAAAGTGAAATTGTTGCACTGACAATCTTACGAGCGCTACATTCCAGATTCCATGATTGATCATATCCCCTTTAATATCATGACCTCAAACTTCTTGAATTTTCTTGAGTTTATATTCAATTTTCTATTGTTCGATTATTATAATATCATATATTTTAAGTTTAAGAAATCAATTTTCATAGATTTATTTTTGGACTCTTTACCAAAAAATTCCTATTAACCAGAGTTTGGCTTACTATTATATAGTAAACATTATTTGTCTAAATTTGTGATGTAGAATTTGAATTGACATTTCTCAACTTCATTCCAGATTCTATGGTTGATCATATCCAATTATTATCCCTTTTCATATCATGATTCATCATTTCATCTTACACTGCCTAAAAAGAACAAATAAGCATATATGTTTTGTGTTTTTTTTGTAAAGAGCTTTAGCTAATTAATACACAAATAGTTATTAAAAAAAAATCCACATTAAACCCTAGCCAGGTTCATAAATATGAGAGTGACTTATTTGTTTGTACGAAAGATGAGAGTAACTTACTGATTTTTTCTTCCTATTTTGTTTTTCACCAAACAATTTCTCACTTTTTATATTTTCTTATATACTATAGTCAAAAGATACAATTACGTGAGTTATGAAAATATACATTTTGTTTAACAAGAATCAAGTGCAATAATTTGTTTTATATTTTAAACTAAAAACTAAGCCAAACAAACACTAGCTAGGACTATCCAAGATACGGCATTAGAGTTAGGACAACGATGAGCCCATGAAATGAAATTTTACGACCGGAACTGATCAATGGTTCGCCGTCAACATCTTCTCAGGCCAAACTTGGATATGCAAATGATACGAACGTGTTGGTTATAAAAATGCCATGAAAATTTTCTTAATATCAATTTTGTATAATTATTTCTAACCTTAATTTTTTTAACTGGCTTTTTTCTAACTTTGAATAATTTTCTTTTGTTTTTTTTTTTCATTTCCAAGATCTCAAATAAGCGTGTACAAAAATACGTTTTACATTTGCTTTGCTGCAACATATTGATTTCTTTATTTACTTCAGTTCAGCTCTAAAAATAACATCTTTAACGTTTTAGGCATTATTGTTACAAAATAATCTCACTTAAAGTAAAAAAAATTGTAACTAAGGGAATCTTGATCTTTATGTTTCTTGAAAGCATTTCATGGTCTAAACATAGTGATCATCTCACAAAGCTATAGAAGAATTGTAGAAGAAGCATGTATGCTTGTAAAGAGCTTTCTCTAGTCTTGTCTTATAGATCTCACAAATCTTGTAAAGAGCTTTCTCCTCATAAAATGAAAGTAGTAGAAGAAAAGGAATAAACAAAGCAAGATCACTGTGAATGTGTGATCCATCTAAACTCAAATAAATGTTGTTCCAGACGGCAAAACCAGCTGCAACACCACCTTCATTATGCTCGTTTATTTATAACTCTCTCCTTGTTCCTACACGTATCAAAGATTGTACCTGAGATTGCTTGATCTGAAGTAAACCACCGTGACTGCTTGGACGCCACTGCAACAACAAGAAGTCATTACATAGTTTCCTACAATAGATGCTATAAAAACCGCAATGCAGACAACTACTTACACAACAAGGATTAAGTTCTCTTCTACACGCCCTTTATTCTCTACTACTGCTAGTCTTCCTGATGGTTACAACATTGTGTGCGCTTTGAGCCTTTGAAGTTAAATAAATACACAACACCTCTTTGTAAACTACAATGACTACGGCTCTGAAACAAAGAAACATTCTATCTTTAAACATAAAACCTTTGGAAACTAGGTTGTTGATTATTGATTCCAGTAATTTTATCACAGTCAAAATCGTGCTTAGTATAGTATGATATTATCCGTTTTGAATCTAAACCCTCACGGATTTGTTCATGTGAAAGCTTATCCCCAAAAAGCCTTGGACTATACTTTCTTTGGTTTAATATTTGATGTAGGACTTGGATTGCTTACTCACTCTATCCCAAGATGATCCCAATAAGATCGAAGCAATGACCTGGAAACAAGGGAAAGAAGTAGGAAAATCTAATCTTTTAGATACATAATGATATATATATAATGCAACAAAAAGGACAGATTATTCAGACACAACTATAATAAGCCTCTTCAATAACATACTCGCAAAGGTTCCATCTCTTCCCCTGCATCAAGTTATATCGGTGATCATGTGTAGGACATCATTTCAAGATGATATGTTTGTAATAACGACACAGACTGTAAGCAACGTCGATGATGCAATCATGCTTGACAATGATGGATTTGTGTCTCAAACAAATGCAACCAACATTTAAAGATCCTCAAGAGGCTAAGATGAGATACTTATTCTTTAAAAATGCCTACTGAATCTCTGTGTAGCGTTTGAAAAACTAATATTGTAACAAATCTCTCTGTGACTTTAACACAGGCCCAAACTTTAAAACACTTGCGTGGTTTTTTTCATTACGCTTATTAATCCATTCTCATTGCTCTTTAGGTCGTGAAAATTGATGGGCGTGTGATCGGTGAAGGCTAAGCAGAACTGGTAACAAGAAGATTGCAAAGAAGATTGCAAAGTGATTACCGAGAACCTCAAATCTCTAGAAACACTAAGAATTATTGATATTGTTAACCGATTTTAGGTGTTTGAGCCAAAAATTAACTAATTCTCTAGAAAACTAATAATCCAACTTGAAATTTTCTAACAAAACCTAAAATATAGTTTCATACTCTTCTAGCTAAGAGCACCTCTATTATGAGGTTCTATTCTTAAAATAAAAAAAAAAAGAGAGAGAGAGAGAGTAAAGCATAGTTTTAACATTTTGAAACTATAGATTTGTTAAATTTTTAGTTTATAATTAACTTTGAATTATGTAATTACAATTAATTAAAAATATTTGTTTTTGTTTAAGAAACTTTTTGGGGGGGTTTATTGATAATGTTACTCTAAGTTATGGTAACATAGTTTCTCGTAGTCAATCTTGATATATAGTCTTTTAAAATTGGTTAATGTAATTGTTGGTTTTTACCAATTATCGAAAATAATATGTAACTATTTATTTTAGAGTTAACGACAGACATACTTAATAGTTAATACTGTGATTCTACAAGATTTTTAACTCATCACACCGGCTACTAACTAAAGTGCGTAAGTTATAAATTTATAATTAAAAACACATATGAGTTAGTAGTGATGACGATAGTCCCATGAAGCTGCGATGGCTAAGAGCTTTCTAGAAGGATGCATATATCAAAGTAGGACCTACGAATGATGGCTAACGTTAGTAAAGAGAAAGTTCTTTTTTTGTTTTATGTTGAAAGTTTGGTTTAATTATTATACATGTTTGTTTTGTCTTGGCCAACACATTTGATTATCTAATTTCAAATTGATGATCTTCCCTTCTCTTCTCTTCTTGTGTGGCAACTGCAAGTTCTTGGTGATAACTGATAAGTGACGTACCTATTTATTTTCTTCCTACTACTTTCCAAGTTATTTTGATGAGGTTCATCATAAATATTTCTTGGTATTGTAATACTTTTTGGTTTGTTATTGCTTATATCCATTTTGTAATTTGACCTATAACCATTGTCGAAAAAGAAAATAATGATTGATTGGGTAATTATCTGTATATGTAAATAACGTAAATGAATGAAAAATTGATAAGAACACCACAAATTAAATAACACTTTTAAAAATAATTTCAATCAAAAAAATATTAATATTTGCGTTTAGATTTTATTGATTATTATTTAGGGTTTAGTATTAAAGGGGTGGAGTTGAGTTTTTAAATGTTTTATAAATATTTAGAGAAATTAGTTTAGTCTATTTTCATCATAAATTTAGGTATTTTTTAAAATAATCATTCATTAGTGATAAATTTGAAAAGTGATATTAAACTTGTGGTAGAACTAAAATTTCTCCTAAATGAATACATATAGTTAAAATAACTGAAAAATTGTAAAAGTATATACAAACATATATATATATATGTATATATGAAATTTCCGCTAAATGAATATATATATATATATATATATATATATAAGTTGTCACGACTTAGATAATAAAATGTTATCATTTTCACTTAAACTACATACACAATTCCAAAGAAAAGAAAAAAAATGTCAAAAATTGTAAAAGTGATATATATGTTCTCACAATTTTTTTTTTTGGTTCCAAAGTTGATGTAATCTATAAAACATAAGATGCAACTTATTACACTTTTCAAACAAAAAAAGGGTTAAAATCGTAAGAGATTCAGTAATAAGATGAATGAAGAGAATATGAAGAGAATATAATATAAAGTTGATCAATGAAAATAAGACCATGTCAAGTCAACGTATTCAAAGTCACCAAACTATTATGACTTTCACTGCCACACCTCAATGGAAAAGTCTCCTTGTCTACGTGGAGCTCAGTAAGAGACACATTTGCTGATGTCACACCCCAAACTGGTCCCACCACCCTCCTTCTTCTCCAAGCCTTCAACTTTTCAAATAAAACCTCTCTATAAAACTTAGAGATTCTTCTCTTCATAACTAACTTCAATTTAAAAAAAAAAAAAAACTTTACTGTCTTTTTATATTTCCATAACCATGAAGAGCTTCTTTGATGGTTGTCCTAATCAAAAGCAACAAGCTTTACCAGCTCTTGTCCTGTTTCTACTATTAGCCATGTCGGAGCTAACCTCGGGTCAACCGAACCAATCCGACCCGAACAACCCGTATCAATACGGCGGCAGGTTAAGTCCCGTTATGGCTGCTGTCGTGGTGGTCGTGATCGCTATTCTCTTCTTCATGGGCTTCTTCACCGTCTACATCCGCCACTGCACCGGCGCAGCCGACGGCAGCGTTGTTCCAAGAGTAGGAGCGAGGAGAGTCACAAACGCGACGGTGGCGCGTGGCTTAGACGCGGAGATGATCGAGACGTTCCCTACGTTCTTGTACTCGGAAGTGAAGACGCAGAAGATCGGGAAAGACGCGTTGGAGTGTGCCATCTGTCTGAACGAGTTCGAGGAAGACGAAACGCTGCGTTTGTTGCCTAAGTGCGATCACGTGTTCCACCCTCACTGCATCGACGCGTGGCTTAAGAGTCACGTGACTTGTCCGGTTTGCCGGAGTAATCTCTCCGAACCGGTCGAACCGGAAGTGGTTACTGAAATTGATCTCGAGTCGCAGCAAACGGTGGTTCTTGAACCGGAGGTGGGAGACGGTGTGAGTGTTGCACGTGTCAAGCTCCCGAGGTCGCACACGACGGGGCATTCGGTGGTGTTACCTGGAGAATGTACGGAGCGGTTTACGTTAAGGTTACCGGATGATTTGAGGAAGAAGATAATGGCGAATTGGAAGATGAACCGGTCGAATAGTGTTTTGGTTCGATCGAGGAGTGGTAAAACGGTTGACCGGTCTAGGGCTCAATCGGACCGGTGGTTGTTCATCAAAACACCGTCGTTTTTGTGGCGGAGTAGAGACGATGGTTCGATTAGGCTAGGTGGTAACGGTAGTGTCAAAGCAAATGCAGTAATAAGCCCAACCGGTGATTCGGTTCGAGCAGACCGGTGGAATTTTCTTAGAAACCCGTCGTTTCTGTGGAGGAATACACCGGTTCCCTCGCCGAGAGATGAAGTTAATAAGGACGGTGTAGGAACATCGTCGGTTCAAGACCAGCGTACCGGTACAATTGGTTTATCTAGTGGTTCCGTTAGATTACCGGTTTAGTTTGGCTTTTTATCAAAAAAAGTTTGTGCATTGTTCATACAAAAGATTTTACGCAATTCTTTGATTTTTCTTTTTTTTTGTATGATATTAAAAGTCAATCCCATGAACAAGGAGATTGTTTATTTGATACTATTATGTTTTTCTTCATAAAGAAATCGACTATTATAAGTTGAATAAAGAACAATGAGTCGAATTTGGGTGGAGATTGAGCTTTCAATTCTTTAAAAACAATTAAAGAGAAAATATTATAGAATATACTTAGTTGGTTTGGTCGTGTATCCGTACATATGTAATGAATTTAATTGTCCGTTTTAATATCTTATGCTACGGAATATATTAAATGTTTGTGGATAATTTGAAATAGTATGTTTGTCAATAATAAGACAATACTTTTACTCAACGAGTTCAATAAATTATAATTAATAAATTCGTTAGCAATGATTGTTTAATCTTGACGGGACGAGGTAGCTCTACTGGTTAGAGCCTTGGGGGACAATTGTCATGCTCCCGGGTTCGACGCCAGCCGGAGGCGAACTTTCTCTTCCATGTCACCATTAGTGGTACTGGGCTTCGGCCCAGGTTAATACCCTCCCGGGTGAAGTGGACCGCTGCCTGACCGGGCCCAGGGAATGACTCGCGAAACGGAGAACCCTGGATTATCAAAAAAAAATAATGATTGTTTAATCTTTTTCTAGAGTGTTGTAGACGGATTTACTATTGTGTATCCTACGGGCGGAAGGTTGGATAACTTTTAGGGTTCGGATCGGATATATTAGATTTTTAGATATTTTTGTACAGAAGTTTAATAGTCATTCGGGTATTTTTATATTTCAGTTTAGATTCAAGTATTTTTAATTCGGGTTCAATTATTTCAAGTCGTGTTCAGATATTTAACTTTTGAAAAAATCAAATTACTCATTAATTAATTTTTTTGTTTTTAAAAATCTTTTTAATTTAACTGATTTTAATTTTTAATATGACAATTAATAGGTATGGAAACAAAAAATTAAGAACAAAAAACCATTAACTTGATCGTTTTTTGAAAATTTTGGATGCAACTTTTGTTAGTGCATGAAATAAGAACTTAATATGCATTTCAAGTGAGTAATTAATCATTTTGTCCAAAATTATATATATATATATATATATATATATATATATATATAAAATCTAATCTTAAGTCATGTTTAATATCAATATAAATATGTTGAATAAAGTGAGAGAATTAAACTAGAAATATATGGTTAATTATACATATGTTTAGTTATCTTCGGGTATCCATTCGGGTCCGGCTATTATCCATTCGGATTCGGATATCCAATTTCTCCTAATTCAATACCTGTTCGGGTATTTAGTTATTTTGATTCAAATTTTGATTCAAGTTTTTTCAGATCGGGTTCGGATACCGATTCAGATATCGGGTAAAGTTCCCAGTCTTAATGTATTCAATTTGAATTTAAAACTTACTCCATGTATATTAATTAGATTATACAATTCATATAATCTTATCCTCACAAAGCTCTGACAATTAATCATTTGAATTTTCAAGTACGAGCTTCCCTTTTATAAGGGGGCAAAAAATAGTTTGAGAAAATCATAATCAAGTAGTATAACTTGGAGTATCAAACATGGCAACTTCAGATAGACGACGACTGTTGACAACCAAAAAGAGGTGGACCAAGACTAGGTCGCCGCCTTTATACGGATCCGTAAAGGTTACTTGTTCAACAATTGTGACGTAGGAAAATTATTAGTCAACTTTGTTCTAGAAAGATAATGAGTAAAATTACCAAAAGTCGTGATAACGGGAACGCAATAATCCTACTTTCAATTTCAAGGAAGGTTCCGTTTAATACATATAAATTTAATTTAAACGATAAAGTTTTGGTTAAAAACCCACAAAACTTTTATAAAAAAATAGAGAGGGTAGTTTTACAGATACCCATAAGTAACTCTAAAGATTTAGAGTTTTTCGTGAACTACCTTAATTATATTCTTTTTTTTTTAGTTTAAAGTATTTTTCTAGCGGATTTAATTCAGGATCGAATTAGATCGGAGAATTTTACCCATTACAACATCCTTAATTGTATAGCAATTCTAAAAACTAACTCACCATCAAACCATTTTACAGGTGGTGCTTGGGATCGATGCAGCTACAAAGAAGGGAGGAGTGGGTTGGATATTTAAGGACATTGCAGGATCTATCTTGGCGCAAGGTTCTGACGTGAAGGACTATGTTAGCTCGGCCTTAATGGCAATACAAAATGGTTTTCTCGATCTGAGGTGCCTAGCCGAATCCTCCCGACATCCGCGTGTTGAGTAGTTCCTTATTATCTATCTCTTTTGTTTTCACCCTTCGGTTGAGGAATGTATTAGCTGATAGCTTAGCCAAAATCTGCATTACGATTTAAACTTTCCTCCTTCAATGGAGTAACTTTGTTTCTTTGGAATGAACGAATGCTTGGTTTAATAAAAAAAGGCTCACCATCAAACCATTTTATCATAACACACAAAAATGGGAATGCAAACATAAACATAAAACATACAATAGGCATTTTCGTTTTAAAAACGCAACAACTGGCGTCAGCGGCAATAAATAAAACTACGACTGTAGTAATTTTGCTTGCTGTAAATTATGTCAACAGCTGCGTCAGTCGCCAGGGATCCATTAAAGACAGAAAATCGGAGTTATCGTTACCGTTATTATTTCTAGCGTCGCATCTGCTTTGTTATACCGACTGAAAAGAAAATTTTGTTTGCCGCGACTATGATGTACTTGCCGTGATCATAGGTGTTATTCTGAACAGTTGCCGCTGTCGCTGGCGTTTATTAAACGAACAGGCCTAATCACTGTTGCATGCATGTATTACATGCACGTTAATTTGACAAACAAGAGGATGGTATCATTGTAACCCCTTTTTAGTGTATGTGCTTGCTAGTTGCTACATACTATAACTTCTTTTATTAGCATCTTCAAACTTCTCCAACCATCAGTTACTAAAAGCAAATATGTATATATATCCTTTTGTGGGATATATTTGTTCAGTCAAATGTTTTGGTGGAAACTTTGATGCCTACGTAGTAAGGCGATAAGAGAGTTTAGTCACGCTAAAATAATATTCACAAGAGAAATCAAACGGAAAACCAAAGTGTCATTCAATCGTTGGCCGCCATTAGAAGATGAAGAAGGCCACTTCCTACATGCAAACCACTTCCTAGATCAATGATCATTTTCACCCTAATTTTCCATATCTCTAATTACATTGCATTTACCCGCATGCTATGGTCAAGTGCTATAGGCGAGATCTTAGAATAAGCTAAAACTCTATTTTGGAATCCAAATCTCTCTTGAGACAAAATTATAGCTAAGTGGAAAATCTACATTTAGATTTCGGTCTAAACGGTTCATCTAATTTTCAATAATATGCGATTTGGTTACTTCCAAACAATAATCAGAAAATATTCTAACTCGATGATGAACCTTCAGAAAGAAATCTATTATGTAGCACTAGTGTGTTACTATTAAACTAGGTTAATATCCACACTTTACGTGAAAATATTGTATATACAAATTATTTATTTTACGTATTATTATTTATTTTGTGTTATTTCACATGATATGAAATAATAAATATATATTGAATAATTAAAAAGTTAGTTATTATTACGTATATAATTAAATTAGCTTGAACACCTAGATCAAAACAATCTCTATGGTTTATGTACAATCATTTTTTATAGTGAATAAATCCAACATTCATTTTTTATCTATTTTATATGATATATAATTAAACTTAAATGATGTTAACATATATATTGTATATCTTTAATATGGCTATCTATTTGACCAAAAAAAAAATATGGCTATCTATAAAATAAAGTTTTCTATTTATACAGTTTTATAACTATTTGTATTTTTTATCTATATATTTATTAAATGTGACTTTTTATTCATATGGTTTTATGAACATTTTTATCTTTTTATAACAAAAAAACTAAATCATTGTTCATAAATTTTTTAATGTGGGACTTTTAATTGTCTTAGCAATTTATAGTTGTTTATAAAAATTCAAAACATAACCTATGCCGAAAATCTAAATTTTTCTTATAGAAATTAATGTAATTATTTAATTTATTTTAATAGCATATCTTAAACAGAAATGGTAAAGGATATAAAACTGTTATTGAATCTTTATTATTCAAAATAATTAAATATCAGATAAGTTTCAACCATATTAGGTAATTTGTAGTTTTTATTTAGAGAAAGATGGAGAATATTTTTAATATATGAATAATTAATTTTATTGTTAGTTTAAAGAGAAGTATAATATATATTTAAATGAATCAATCTATTTTTCTTGGGATTGTGTAATTCATTATGGTAATGACATGTCATAGTTTTAATGTTGTAATGTTTTTTAAATAATATATAATGTGATTACATGTGTGCATGCGCATAGTGAAATTTATATACTAATAATTATTGAATACTAATTTTGATTATTCAATCATCATGTCATTTGCCTCCAAACGTATAGTTATGATCCGTCAATATAAAGTTGATGAGTATAATCATGTTTGTTTATATTTTTTAAACTTATTTAATTTATATTGAGTTTCAATGATATTATCCGGATGTTACAGTTCACCATCTCACTTCGATATAAAACATTTTATTTTTAAAATATGATATGATCAAATAACATTAGATATCTGCACTTGCGTAGAACAAAAATTAATTATGTATATGAATTATTTATACATATTATTATTTATTTTGTGTTTATTTACGTATTATGCAATAATAAATATACTGAATTATTGAGAAGTGAGTAATTATTACATATATAATTAAATTGAAGTAAACACATAAACAAAAACAATCTCTCTTTTTATTTACAATATTTTTTTGGTAAAAATTAAAAAAAATATTTATTTATTTTACATGGTATATAATTAAAATTAAATAATATTGACATAAATATATATTATATTTTAATATGAATATTTATTAATTGAGGCTTCGTACTCATATGATTTTATTAACATTTTTATATTTACTATTAATAAAAAAATTATTTTTATTACTATGAATATTTATTAACTGAGATTTCCTACTCAATGCAAATATTGAAATTAACATGTTTATATATCTTATATATGATATATTAATTTAAATGATACTGAAATATATATATATATATATTCATTCGAATGTATATTAAATGAGACTTTATATTTATATGATCATTTATATTTTATTATAACAAAAAGGTAAACCATTGATCACAAAAATTTCAATGTAAATTTTCAACAGTCTTAAGAATTTATAATTATTTAAAAAATTCAAAATTTATCATATATAAAAAATCTAATTTTTGTGGCTATATTCTTAATGTGACTGTTTAATTTTTTTAAGAATATAAAATTGAATAAAAATGATGAGGATGTAAAAATTAGTATCAAATTTTTATTATTCAAAATCATTAATCTTCATATATTTTTTATGTTATAAAAAATTATATATTTGTTAACTATATTAGATAATTTCATAGGTTTTATTTAAGGAAATAATGGAAAATATTATTGTATACATTAATAATGAATTTGATTGTTAGTTTAAAATATAATCTATGTTTAAATAAACCAACCTATTTTTTTTAAAAAAAAAAATCATTCTAATGTTAACACGTTGCAACCAAAATATATGAGGGATGGTTTATGGAATAGAAAAAAAACATATTAAAAATTACATAATATTCGGACTATTTAAATTACAGACAATCAATCAATTTCTTAACCGGTGCTATTTTAAACTGGAATGCCGGTTTATATCACATTAGTGTCCTATACGTGGCTTGGCCAATCACATTACATCATATCAGCCAGTCAAGGAAATAAATAAAACATTTAAAAGAATTAATAATAAAAAGAAAAACGTTCTTCTTCTTCTTCATATTCATCTTTCTTCAGAGTGGAGAAAGGTTTCGACTTTCGAGACGAAGTGACTAAAAGAAGATGCATTCTTTTGGATACAGAGCGAATGCTCTCCTCACGTTCGCTGTGACGATACTCGCCTTTATCTGCGCGATTGCTTCTTTCTCTGATAACTTCAGTAACCAAACTCCCTCTGCTCAGATCCAGGTTTGCCTTTTGTTTTGAGATCTCTTACTGCATAATGGATCTAGGGTTAAGTTATTTAGATCCGTAATTGCATTAGATTCTAGCCTTTGTGGTGAGGAACTGATAAAGGTTGAGTCTTTTTGGAATTTTGTTATATGGGTTGTGTAAAGCTTGAATCTTTATGTAATGGGTTGTGTGCAGATATTGAATATCAATTGGTTTCAGAAGCAACCCCATGGAAATGATGAGGTTAGGTTTCATTGTCTTACCCCTCCTTGTGTGTTTTTTCTACTTTCATCAGATACACCTACACATGGTTCTGAATTATATTTATCTGGTCTGGATCATTACATCACTTCCTGCCTTGTCTATCTAAGTTATATGATTGTATTCACTCTGAAACTCAAGTCCAGGTCTTGGGATTGTGTTTCTCTGTAATTTTAGCCTTCTTTAAATAAGTTATCATTCGAAGCTAGGAAATAGAAATTTCAGAGTGTAAGTAAATCAATGCTTATTTCATCATCAATTCATGCCTTTTCTATCTAAAGTCTATCCACTGTGAAATTCAAGTTCAGATCTTGGGATGTGGCTCTTTTAGTTTTGCACCTGATATGGCCTTGTTTAAGTAAGCTTTCATTCGAAGCAAGGATTTCTTTATGGTTGAATAGAGTCAAGAGTCATGACCTCTAGCTTTGTGCTTTTGGTATGAGATTTTATGAAGAGTCATCTTAAGCTTAGTCAGTGTTTCTTGAATTTGACGGTCATAAGATACGATTGTAGTAAAATATCAATGTCTGTCTCTTGAAAGTCGTATTGAACTCTAGTTGCCGAAGTTGATTAATATTACCTCAGATGTGATATTAGTTAATAATTATATGCTTGGTTGTTTTTCAGCTTATGCACACACCACTAGTTTTATCTTCTTTATCGAGTTGTCACTCATCAGGCTGCCATTTATCAGTTGCATATATTCTAAATGCTTAGCATTTTACTACGTGTTTTCAGGTGAGCTTGACACTGAACATAACAGCGGACTTGCAGTCACTATTTACTTGGAACACAAAGCAGGTATAGCATCTGAAGCTTTAACCTCAGCTCTCCCTAGTTTCATACTGCCTTGTTGGTTACTTCTTTTTGTATTGGTTGGACCAACACAAAACCAACTTATACCAAAACATTTGCAGGTATTCGCATTTGTAGCAGCAGAGTATGAAACCTCAAAGAACTCCCTGAATCAGGTATAAAATATAAATCTATTTTGGTTTATAGCCTTGTCTCTGTTTGGGGATAAGAACAGGTTCAGAGATATGTGGTTCTTGCCTTTAATGTAAGATCAGGACCCTTTGTTGACATGCCATAAACTTAACATTTTTTGCAGGTTTCTCTATGGGATGCTATAATACCAGAGAAAGAGCATGCTAACTTCTGGATTCAAATCTCAAACAAGTACCGTTTCATAGACCAGGTATATGAAAAGAAACTTACAGAATCATTCCGTGTAACTCTTGTTGGCAAGAGAGTATCTGATTTGTTGTTGTTAAATGGGATCTTTATAGGGACACAACCTCAGAGGGAAAGAGTTCAACTTGACATTGCACTGGCATGTCATGCCCAAGACTGGCAAGATGTTTGCTGACAAAATAGTCATGTCTGGTTATCGTCTACCAAATGCATACAGATGATTATGAAGTGGCCTCATGCATCATCTAGGAATGAAGGAGAGTAATGTTTCTCAGGTGTTCAGTTGTATACTGAGAACATGTGCACTGATGAAATTGAAACATTGTTTTGTAATGAACTTATGAGCCAATAACTCAAAGGGCTAATCCTTTGGCTCTTCATTGACTCTTTTAGTAACTTCATAACAGAGATTTTGCAGAAGCCATAAACGAAAACAAAATGTGGTACTCTGTTCCGTTTGCTTCTCCATCCACCAGCGCAATTTATGTCTTCTTGTTTCTCTTCTAATAGAAATAGGCATCGTTGCTAAATGCGTATGGGATTGTGTATGTCTCTTCCAACCCTGTTCTTCATTAAAACACGTTTGTCAAAACAAAACAAAACCAAACCAAACCGAAACTGAAAAGTAAGATTGTTAAAAATGGTTAACTAAAGGGAACGCTGCTCGTGAGGAGGCTTCAGACAGTCTCCATCTCCTTCTAAGGTTCTTGTCTTGGCCATTCCAGGTACACGCTATCTCTGTCTATCGAATGTTGAGCTCGTGAGCTGAGAAAATGAAGTCAAGAAGAAGAATGAATGATAAAGTTTCGTTTTTTATTTCGATCCGAACAGCTTTGATCTGATTCACGTTTACCATTGTGGTTGTAAAGTTCAAAGCTTCGGTCTTTAGTTTGATTCAGATCTCAATTATACAAATACCCTCTGATCTGATTCACGTTTTGTAACAATGTCACTGTTATATATATCTTCTTGAGTTGGTGTTCAATTACATAGTTGCTAGAATCTGGATTCTTGAGTCCATTGTTGTTGCCTTGTTGGTTACTCTGTCTGTTTTCTTGACATTCTGTTTATGTAAAATTGATTTAGAAAGATGGAAGTGAAAGCGAGAGCTCCAGGAAAGATCATACTCGCAGGTGAACACGCTGTTGTCCATGGATCAACAGCTGTAGCTGCAGCCATTGATCTCTACACTTACGTCACTCTCCGCCTTCCTCTTCATTCAGGTTCTAGACTTTGGAGGTTCATGTTTCCAAGTGAAAGTAATCATCTTTTAGACATTGTGTTGATGTATGAGACTAGAGTCATGTCTATTAGCAAATGAATGTGGAAGAAGTAACATTGATGTAGAAACAAATCTGAAAAGCATTTACATTTACATTTCCTTTTTTTTTACAGGTGAGACCAATGATAGGCTTACACTTCAGCTCAAGGACTTTTCCTTGGAGTTTTCCTGGTCCTTAGCCAGACTCAAAGAAGGGATTGCTTATGATTCAAGCAACTTTTCACCATCAACACCAGCTTCATGTTCAAGCGAGACTCTTAACTCAATTGCTGTTTTGGTTGAAGAGCAAAACATTCCAGAGGCAAAGATCTCGCTCTCCTCTGGGATCTCCACCTTTCTCTGGTTATACACCAGCATCCTAGGGTATGTAAAAACAACTTTCTCAGACCTTTTTTCAGATTCTTTTTTGAGCCTTGTTGTTGTTGTGTGTTTTAGATTCATTCCTGCTACGGTTATCATTACAACCGAGCTTCCTTACGGATCTGGCCTTGGTTCATCAGCAGCTTTTTGTGTAGCTCTCACAGCTGCTCTCATTGCATCTTCTCATTCAGACAAAACTCATGGTGACGGCTGGTCCTCTCTCGATGAAACCAATCTCGAGTTGCTGAATAAATGGGCGTTTGAAGGAGAAAAGATCATCCATGGGAAGCCTTCAGGGATAGACAACACCGTCAGTGCATATGGTTTGTTTTAACTGTAAAACATTCAAACCCTTTCATCATATGTTAGAGAAAACCATTTGTGTGTGTTTGTGGTTGTTGCAGGCAACATGATCAAGTTCTGCTCAGGAGAGATAACTCGGTTACAGTCAAACATGCCTCTGAGAATGTTAATCACCAACACTAAAGTTGGACGAAACACGAAAGGTTTGGTCTCTGGTGTGTCAGAGAGAACAGTTAGACATCCAGATGCAATGAACTCGGTGTTCAATGCCGTGGACTCTATAAGCAAAGAGGTGGCTGCAATCATCCAAATCAAAGACGAGATGTCTGTTACAGAGAAAGAAGAGAGTATAAAAGAACTCATGGAGATGAACCATGGCTTGCTGCAGTCAATGGGGGTCAGCCACAGCTCTATTGATAGCGTGATACAAACCACTCTCAAGCACAAGCTTACCTCAAAACTGACTGGAGCTGGTGGTGGCGGCTGCGTCCTCACTCTATTACCTACACGTATCCTTCATCATAAATTTCCAATCATACTTCTTGAATCTTGATCTTTGTTTGTCCCTTGATGTTTGTATCCTTCTTTGGTAAATGAAGTGGTTACAGCGACTGTGGTGGACAAAGTGGTGCAAGAGCTTGAGTCCAGCGGTTTTCAGTGCTTCATTGCTTCAATTGGTGGTAGTGGAGCTGAGATTTGCTTTTGATCAGACTGGGGTAAACATCATATTAGGCTTCTCACTAATCTTAAACTTGCTCACTGTCTACTAGAAAGCTGCAACTAGAAGTTCAAAGAGTCAAATTTTTTTACCACTTATGTGTTTACTGTGAAAATGCTTTGTGAAATCTCCTTTTTGTTGTTGAAAATGCTTTGCTTTAATTGTAGAAATGAATGCATGATCATGGACATGGCACCTATTACAGAAATATTTCAACTTTGATAACATTCTTTAATGTGTTTTGTCCAACTTCATCATTTCATGGATGTGACAAGCTGGCCTCTGGACATGTTCATGCATTCTAAGTAACAATATATACAACGGTAAGCTTGCAATACCTAGACGATGTAAATCTCTAACATATCTGTTTGCTTCCTCGATCTTCTCCTCCTTCTCAAAGTACTCAGCAATAGCCATGACGATGTTTTGTGACGGTCTCCAATGACAATGCTTCATCAGTTCAAATGCTCGGTGCATAGCCTCAATGGCTTTCTCCATACTTTGACATTTCACAAACCCCTCCATCAAAATTTCCCAAGTCTTGTAGTTTGGTTTACCTCCTCTCTCCAACACACGGTGGTGCAATGCCTCGGCTTTGGAAATGTCTCCATCACGGGCATAAGCACCCAAAAGAACATTGGAGACTCTAACATCATAGTTACAGCATGTATCCTCCCATTCACTGAAGATCCTTTCAGCCTCTGCAACACCACCAAGTTTCACCAATGATGACAATACACATATGTAGTTTGCACAAGTAACCCTACCAGAAACTGACTTTGAACCTTCCCACAGACGAATAACTCCTTCCTTGTTTCCTAAAGATGCATATAGTGTGATGAGGAAGAAGTATCCAAGCCTATTGCTTCTATTCAACTTCTTCTCCGCCCTCTCAAGCACCAAACCCGCCTTATCAACAAAACCACTCTTCACATAAACATTTGCTAAAGTACACAACGAGCTCCACCCAACTTCAACACTCTTATCATCAACCATCTCCTTGTAAACAGACTCCACACCTGCAACACCAGATACCTCGCAGCACGCATTCATCCAGAGATTGTATGAAAGAACATTCCTCGGTATCTTGTTCCTCTTCATCAACGAAATCACCAAACCCACTTTCTCATACTGGTGAGTGGCTTCATAAAGCTTCATCATCTCATTGAATGGGTGTGGAGTCACAAGAAAACCCAATCCATTCAACTTCTCCATAAAAACTTCAGCTTCTTGAACCAACTTACTCTTGACATAAGCACGAAGCAGAGGAAGATAAGATGATTTTGCAGCTTTCACCGAAAGCTTCTCAAAATACTCCTCTGCTTCTTTCAAGCCATGGCTTTTGATAATCATCTCTAACCTAAGAGCAAGTGTCATAGGCAATGAAGTGAGCAAAAGTTTACATCTTTGTTAGTTATTAATAAAGAGAGAGACTTTCCAAACCTGAGAGCAGTGTCAATGGAAGAAAAGTGAACATCTTTTTGAGTCTCCATCCACTCCATCATCTGTACATGACTAACAACAATCTAAACTTTCTGTACCCAGTTTGATAAAGGGAGAGACTTTCGAACCTGGAGTGCGAGATCGTGGCGGTTAGATCTAATGAGACGGTTGGAGATGAACCGGAGCTCCGGTAACGTGACGGCGTGACCCGAGTCGACTCGTTGCTGAAGCAGGGAAGGAACGCTGCGGCGTGGACCGTTCTTTCTAAGTATCTCCTTCAAGTGATTCCGATGTGATATTGATGACGTGTCCGTGGAGGCACGTGAGGACACGAGCCTGGATACGAAGGTGCTGGAGAGAGTCTTATTTGCAGCTAGACGAGTCCTGGTGTACATTGTTACCTGGGATGTTGCAGAGACTTTGTTGGTCGAGAATCTCAACAAAGTCGAAGAAGAGACACATACATATTGGGCTTCAAATATATGCTGGGCTAGGCCCATAAAATTATGCCCAGCACTACTAATGTCATGCAAGTGAGTGGTATATAATAATGTTACAGCAGTAATGTAATCATGCAGGTGAGTGATGTATAAAGTGATATATAATAAGGAACTCAACCTTGTTCAAAATAATAATAATAGTAAGGTATTTAACCAACTTTTGTTTATATTTATCTCATGTTAGAATTTAAGATGGACAATTAGATTAATTTAAGATTACATCCTTTCATTTCGTTGAATATATTTCTCAACCTTTGTAATGCCACGACGTGGAAAAACTATATAATTAGGCAAGTGTTCTGTGCATCAGATTTAGTTCGATTGATTCAGAATTTCACATTTTAATATTTTAATATAAATTTCAATCAGATTTTATTAATTTTTAAATCAGGTTTAGTTCGGTTAATTTCATATTTAGTTCAGATTTGATTAAATTAATGTCTAAAATCACCCAGTTTTTTTACAAACTTAAAAATTAACAAAAAAAAGTAATTAAATATATAAATTATTAACGATTTAATTAAAAGTTAGTTAAAGTAACTAAGTTAACTAAAAATTATTCAAAAATAACAAACAGAATAAACTACACAAATATTTAAAATCTTTTAAAAAATCTAAATTATCTTAAAATATATAAAAATATGAGCAAATCTCTGAAATAGATCTTGTTGAAGTTTTTGTCACAAAAATAGCACTCAAGAAAAAATTTGACCGAAATAGACCTTTTTATTTTAAAATTTTTAATATTTTTAAAATTTTAATTAATTATAAACTTCACCTTCAAAATCCAACCCCATAACTCTAAACCCTAAATTTAGATTAATTAACCCAAGGGGTATAAATATATATATTTACACCTTTTAATAAAGTCTATTTTGGTTATTTTTTTCTTTAAATGCTATTTTGGGGATAAAAACTTTTTTTAGTTTTATTTTGATCTCTATCTCTAAAAAATATTTATATATTTAATTAATTTCAAATATATTTAAATTTTAGTTTGGATTTTAGTTCAGGTTGTATTAAACTTTTAAGTCACGTTCAAATATTTTTGTATAACGGTTTTCGATGGTATTTTAGTTTTTGTCACGTTCAAACTTTTAAGTCACGTTCAAATATTTTTGTATAACGGTTTTCGATGGTATTTTAGTTTTTCAGTTTAGTTAAGCTGAAAATTTAGATTTGGGGGTAAAAACGTCTGGACCTAATTATAATAATAGA
The DNA here is from genome assembly GCA_905132885.1 of Moricandia moricandioides. Taxonomy (NCBI): domain Eukaryota; kingdom Viridiplantae; phylum Streptophyta; class Magnoliopsida; order Brassicales; family Brassicaceae; genus Moricandia; species Moricandia moricandioides. The sequence continues at coordinate 28,080 of CAJHQQ010000964.1, read as the reverse complement.
CAATTTAACAAATCTGAAAGAGTTGGGTTATTTCCGTGATTTAGTAAAAACACAAGGGATATTTCGATTATATATATTCAATAAAGAAAATAATTTACAAAAACCCTAGAGAGACGAGAATTTCTTCGCTGCAAGACGTTAAAAATAAAAAACCAACGCCGCTGATACTCCAATCTTCTTCTTCTCCACAGTCCTAAGTAAGTGATCGCTTCTCTTCCTCATCAAATCACCTGACGTTGCTTCTCTATTTCATCTCATCTCCAAATCCATAACTGTTTACTCGAGCTTTTGCGATCTATCTCTCTCATTCGCAGGGTTAAGAGCATACAATCATGTTGGATATCAATCTATTCCGTGAAGAGAAAGGGTAACAACCCCGAGATCATCCGCGAATCTCAACGCCGGAGATTCGCCAGCGTCGAAGTCGTCGATGAGATCATCAAGCTCGACAAAGAATGGCGTCAACGTAAACCATCTCATAGCTTTGGATCGTTACGGATTGATTCTTGATTTGCTAACTTGGCGTGTTTCCAGGTCAATTCGAAGTAGATAATTTCAGGAAAGAGTTTAATAAGTTGAACAAGCAAGTCGCCAAGCTCAAAATCGTTAGTAATTAGTTTCTTTATAGTAACATCCATTGTGATTATAGTTATGATCCAAATGATGTTACTTGATGGAGCTTTTTGGTTTGTTTTTGGGAATAGTCTGGTGCTGATGCGAGTGAGGTGATTCAGCAAACGGAGAAGAACAAACGAGATGCTACTGAGAAGGAGGCTGAGGTTCGTGATGCTTATGCTGCTTTGCAAGCTAAGTTGGAGACTGTTGGGAATCTCATTCACGACTCTGTTCCAGTGAACAACGATGAGGTTCTTTTCTTTTTTCACTTGTAAGGTTTGTATGTGCATTGTGGTGTCTGAAAAGGAGAGAGCTTTGTGTTTTAATTTGCAGGCGAACAATGCTGTGACTAAAACTTGGGGTGAGAAGCTGGTTGCTTCCCCTGGTTTGAAGCTGAAAAACCATGTGGATCTCGTTGAGCTTCTTGACATTGCAGATACCAAGAGAGGTACTAGCATTGGCTTGACACAATCTAATCACCGTGTTTTTGGGTTTTTTCTTGGGTTTGATTAAGTTGATATTGTGAACACAGGTGCTGAAATTGCTGGAGCAAGAGGCTTTTTCCTGAAAGGAGATGGGTTGTTACTTAACCAAGCTCTTATCAACTTTGGGCTAACCTTCTTGAAAAAGAGAGGATTCACTGGGTTGCAGCCTCCTTTCTTCATGAGGAAGGATGTCATGGCCAAGTGCGCACAGTTGGCACAGTTCGATGAAGAACTTTACAAGGTCTTACAAAAAGCATATGTTTAAAGTATGTTGTTAGACTTGTCTTATAAGATCTGAGTAGTATTTTGTTTTACTCAGGTGACTGGTGAAGGAGATGACAAGTATCTTATTGCTACGGCGGAGCAACCTCTTTGTGCCTACCATATTGATGAATGGATCCACCCAAGCGAGCTTCCCATAAGGTAAACATAGCAGCGAGTTGACTATTGAATTACAACTTATTGACATGATAATCTTTTGGTGGGTCTAGATATGCTGGTTACTCGTCGTGCTTTAGAAAAGAAGCTGGTTCCCATGGGAGAGATACACTTGGGATTTTCCGTGTTCACCAGTTCGAGAAGATTGAACAGTTCTGCATCACTGGTCCTAACGAGAATGATTCGTGGAGAATGCTTGACGAGATGATGCAGAACTCGGAAGATTTTTACCAAGCGGTAATTTCTATATTCCAAGTTAGTAAACTTTATGAATGTTTCGTTGTTTTCTAATTAGTCTATTGTATGAGGATTCCTCTGCAGCTAAAACTTCCGTACCAAATCGTTTCCATCGTCTCTGGAGCATTGAACGATGCAGCTGCTAAAAAGTATGACTTGGAAGCTTGGTTTCCTTCGTCGGGGACTTACAGAGAGCTTGTGTCCTGTTCCAACTGTACAGACTACCAAGCTCGAAGGCTTGAGATCAGATACGGTCAGAAGAAGGTAATACCTCTCTCTCTCTCTCTCTCTGTCCAACAAAAGATTCTCGATCTGGTGTAATGTCTTGGATGTGAGTTTTCTTGGATGCAGAGCAATGAGCAGACGAAACAGTATGTGCATATGCTGAACTCGACTCTTACGGCCACAGAGAGGACCATTTGCTGCATTCTCGAGAACTACCAGCGTGAGGATGGTGTGGACATTCCTGAGGTTTTGCAGCCGTTCATGGGCGGAGAGACGTTTTTGCCTTTCAAGGTTAAGCCAGTGGTAGCTGCAGACACCAAGGGCAAAAAGGCTAAAGCTTGAGATTATGAGTGACTTTATTACTATCTGATGAAAAATTTCTATCTTAATGTTTCTTTAATTCTGTAGAACCCTTTTTGGGGACTGGCATTGTGTTACCTTTTTTATTCATTATCGGAATGTTTTATTGTTGAATGCTCCTTCTCAGTTATGCATTCATTCGTCTCAAACTTTGCTTCAAGAGTATAAAATTTTAGGTACAACAAAGAAGTGTGTTATTGGTTCGTGTTACTTGATGAAAATTGTGCAAGATTCTTGAATTAGTTCGGGTTTAGGTTGACCAATATTGAAGAAATCTCTATGCCATCATCCGTATTATTCGGGGTCTATGGGTCTAGATAAGGTTCAAATATTAATGAATTATTCATTTATTTTTTATATATATAACATTTATATAAAATATTTTAGTTTTTAAATAAAAATATATAATTATTATGATAAATTATAAAAATTATATATAAATTAAAAAATTAGATAAATTTGTGAATTTATTTTAATATTATTATTTAAACTAACATATATAGATTAATTAGATTGATTTGAATTATATAAATCAGTATAAATTAAATTTTTAAAAAATTATTTTAGGTAACACCGAGTTACCGCCTAAGCGTTTGAAAATGCAAATTTGGGAAAGCTAAAATATTTCGGCTGATTCACTGATAAATGAGGTTCAAACAGAAAATAATATTTTTTCCTTAAACAATTATAAGAGATATAACCATTGTTTAAGATAACATTTCTATCAAAATTTGTTTTTAAAAACATATGTATAGTTGACAAAAAAATTATAACTTTACTCTTTCTATTTTTAATTAAAAGATGTTTTAATTTGTTTTTCTTTTCAGTATAAATGATGTTTTCAATTTTTTTATGTAAACTTCTAATGTTATTTAATGTTACGACTATTATATCTTTTTTGAGTAACAACTATTGTATGATCTTTTTTAATAAATACATTAGTTAGTGGAAACTAAAGATAAATAAAGAATATAATTTTTTAATAGTGTATAAAAAAACCTTAAACATATTACTTGAAAAGGGGGTAAGTGGTAAAATACAACCACACTTTCACTGAACACTAGAAAAATGAAAATTTCTCTTTAGGAAAAAAAAAAATTATGCGTGGCTGTCAAAAATAATAGGAATAACAGTGCTGATATTAACGGAAATGCCACTAGAACAGAAGCTATCTATCTATTTGTCTCCTTCTCCTTCTCCTCCTCGTCGTCACCGCCAAACTCTTAGGGTTTTCCAAGGGTTTTTCACAACCTTCGTCTCTCTCCATCTTAGGTCAATCCTTATTCCTCGTTTCCTTATCTAATCTTCGATCTTACGTTTACTTTCATGTACTTGAAATCCTGAAACTCGAGCTTATGATTCTCGAGTGTTTTCTAACTCTCGATTGCTAAATAAACAATTAGGTTAAATCCTTTTTCTTTTTTTTTTTGATTTTTGATGTGGCATTGCAGTTTCTCTGATGGCTGATTGTACTGGTTCACTCAAATCTGTGAGAATCGTTGTGGTTGGTGACAAGGGTACTGGTAAATCCAGCTTGATTGTTGCTGCAGCTACTGATTCATTCCCTCCCAGTGTCCCTCCTGTTTTGCCTGATACTAAGCTCCCTTTTGAGTTCTTCCCTGATGGTATACCCGTCACCATTGTTGACACTTCCTCCAGGTATGTATATATATATGTTTTGATATGAAGAATAGCGATGATAGTATAGACTGTAGATAAAAGAATGTGGCTTTATGGTGATGGTATCATGGTAGTGGGAAGTTACCTTATGGGCATATAAAAGAATGTGGCTTTATGGTGAGTGTCATTGTGTAGGGGTTTTGTAAGGTAGAAATGAACTGGAAAGAATACTATTTGCTACATATGTTATCGTTAGTAATGTACCTTTTATTTGGAAAGAATTACTATTCATGGTTTGCAGCTTTGTTGATGTATCTTTTGATAATTCTGCTTGTGGGTTCAGGCCGGAAGATAGGAACGTGGTTGCCGAGGAATTGAAGCAGGCAGATGCTGTAGTTTTGACATATGCGTGTGACCGAACTGAGACACTTGAAGGTTTGACTACATACTGGCTTCCAGAGCTTCGGCGATTAGAGGTTTGATTTTACTCTCTCTGTTTTCAGTTTTTGTCATGTCAATCTTGTCGTTGTAGCAGTTTTGTAAATTCACTCCTGGTGATCATATCACTGTTCTTTGTGTTAAATTGTGTAAAAAAATTGCTGTGACCTAAAATTGAGCTGTTTCTTATTGTGATCTTTTTTGGATAGGTAAAAGTTCCTATAATAGTAGCTGGTTGTAAGCTTGATTTCAGAGACGACAATAACCCGGCCAGCCTCGAACAAGTGATGTCACCTATAATGCAGCAGTTTCGGGAGATTGAGACTTGCATCGAGTGTTCTGCCCTAAAGCAACTCCAGGTTTTGCATTCTGTCAGGATAGATTAGAATGCCTAGTCAGAAAACAACTTTAGAATACGAAGTATACATTACATTTTAGGCCTGAACTATGATCCTAATAAAAAAAAGCTTTTTTGTAGGCACAAGAAGTTTTCTATTATGCGCAGAAAACTGTCCTTCACCCAACTGGACCCCTGTTCGATCAAGAAGCCCAGGCATTAAAGCCCCGGTGTGTAAGGGCTTTGAAGCGTATCTTTATACTCTGTGATCAGGACAGAGATGGTGCTCTTAGCGAGGCTGAGTTAAATGATTTTCAGGTGCTATTCCACTCTTCTTGTGCTTCATGTGTTTTGACTATTTTTTTTATCTAATTGGCTCTGCCCTAGCTTTCAGTTTTTTTTTTAAAAAGAAGTTGTAAATCTCTTATCCTATGGGGCACCTAATCACTGTTTTCAAAATAGGTCAAGTGCTTTCATGCACCATTGCAGCCTTCTGAAATTGAAGGTGTTAAGAGGGTTGTGCAAGAAAAGTTGCCAGAAGGTGTGAATGAAAGAGGACTGACAGTGACTGGCTTCCTGTTTCTACATGCACTTTTTATTGAGAAAGGGAGGCTCGAGACAACATGGACTGTACTTAGGAAGTTTGGGTATAACAATGATATAAGACTTGCTGATGAATTGCTTCCACCTTCATTATTCAAGCGAACACCTGATCAGGTAAACTGCAGTGACAGAATCCCTTGTGTTTCTTGTTTTGATTTTTAACAGCAATAAGAATTTGGATGCGTGCTAGTTTCATTGCTGTGATACATTATATTCACAGTAACTTGCCTTCTTGGGCATTGTGCAGCTAATGGTTGTGTTCATTGATTCTGTAGAGCGTTGAGTTGACAGATGTAGCAATCGAATTCTTGAAAGGAGTGTTTATGTTGTTTGATGACGATGAGGTAAGTCTCTCTCTCTCTCTCTCTCTCTCTCTCTCTCTCTCTCTCTCTCTCTCTCTCTCTCTCTCTCTCTCTCTCTCTCTCTCTCTCTCTCTCTCTCTCTCTCTCTCTCTCTCTCTCTCTCTCTCTCTCTCTCTCTCTCTCTCTCTCTCTCTTCTCTCTCTCTCTCTCCTCTCTCTCTCTCTCTCTCTCTCTCTCTCTCTCTCTCTCTCTCTCTCTCTCTCTCTCTCTCTCTCTCTCTCTCTCTCTCTCTCTCTCTCTCTCTCTCTCTCTCTCTCTCTCTCTCTCTCTCTCTCTCTCTCTCTCTCTCTCTCTCTCTCTCTCTCTCTCTCTCTCTCTCTCTCTCTCTCTCTCTCTCTCTCTCTCTCTCTCTCTCTCTCTCTCTCTCTCTCTCTCTCTTCTCTCTCTCTCTCTCTCTCCTCTCTCTCTCTCTCTCTCTCTCTCTCTCTCTCTCTCTCTCTTCTCTCTCTCTCTCTCTCTCTCTCTCTCTCTCTCTCTCTCTCTTCTCTCTCTCTCTCTCTCTCTCTCTCTCTCTCTCTCTCTCTCTCTCTCTCTCTCTCTCTCTCTCTCTCTCTCTCTCTCTCTCTCTCTCTCTCTCTCTCTCTCTCTCTCTCTCTCTCTCTCTCTCTCTCTCTCTCTCTCTCTCTCTCTCTCTCTCTCTCTCTCTCTCTCTCTCTCTCTCTCTCTCTCTCTCTCTCTCTCTCTCTCTCTCTCTCTCTCTCTCTCTCTCTCTCTCTCTCTCTCTCTCTCTCTCTCTCTTCTCTCTCTCTCTCTCTCTCTCTCTCTCTCTCTCTCTCTCTCTCTCTCTCTCTCTCTCTCTCTCTCTCTCTCTCTCTCTCTCTCTCTCTCTCTCTCTCTCTCTCTCTCTCTCTCTCTCTCTCTCTCTCTCTCTCTCTCTCTCTCTCATGCAGTTTATATACTTGTCATAATGAGTTTTCACTTTGCAGGATAATAATCTAAGACCTCAAGAGATCGAGGATCTTTTCTCAACTGCACCTGAAAGGTACCTTTTGCTTACCTCCAAAAAACAAAGAATTTGTATTTCTGATTATAATGATCTCCACTTCACTAAAAAGCCACAATAAATTATGAATGTCAGTCCTTGGAAAGATGCTCCTTACGATGGTGCTGCAGAGAAAACTGCCCTTGGAGGACTATCGTTTGACGCTTTCCTGTCATTGGTAATCAGTTATAATATTATTGAATCAGTTATAATTTTATGTTTTTCCTAATCTTTCAGTTATATCCTTGCAGTGGTCACTGATGACAGTATTAGAACCAGCTCGGAGTGTGGAATATTTGATTTACATTGGATTCCCGGGTGATCCATCTTCTGCCATTCGTCTTACTAGGAGGAGACGTTTAGATCGCAAAAAGCAACAATGTGAAAGAAAAGTTTTCCAGTGCTTTGTGTTTGGACCCAATAAGGCTGGAAAATCTGCCTTACTGAATTGCTTTCTTGGAAGGTTTGTACCGAAACTTATTGCATTTCCAAAATATAAGCAGAAAAGAGTAGAATCCTTTCCATGTTTTTATGCATGGAGACGTTTGCATATTGTAGAGCAGAAAATTTTCCTCTTTTTCAGATGACCTCTCCATGTGGTTTACAGTTATGTCTCTTCATGATCTAGGTCATATGATAACCAAGGATCAACCACCGATGAGCGCTATGCGGTAAATATGGTTGATGAATCTGGGGTGAGTGGGAATACTTTTGCAAGTTGTCTCATTGTGTGTGTATAAAGATATATGTGCAAAACACTGAACAAGAATGGCAAACTTGAGTGTTGGTTTGGTGAGTTTGAGACGGGAACTAGCTAGATATTTTTGAAGAACTGTTTTTCTATGGGCACATGCATGTAATTTGCTCACAAGTGCTAATTTTTTGGCTTACTTTCTGTATGTAATTTGCTCACTAATCTGATAATTGCAATTCTCTGGATGTAGAGTGCAAAGAAAACTCTTGTGATGAGGGAAATTCCAGATGATGGGGCTAAAGAGCTATTTTCATCCAAGGAGTCGTTGGCTGCATGTGACATAGCCGTCTTCGTGTATGACAGGTATGTTTGATTAGTTGAAACATGCTTAAGTATATGCCTTGTCATCCTCTGATCTCTTTCGCTCCAGTTCTGATGAGTCCTCATGGAAGAGAGCGACTGAGTTGCTTGTAGAAGTTGCAACTCACGGCGAAGCCACTGGATATGAGGTCCCTTGCCTCATGGTTTCAGCGAAGGACGATCTTGATTCATTCCCACTTTGCATACAAGAATCCACCAGGGTAAGGGTTCTTATTGATCTCTGAGTCAATAAAAATAGATCGAATAACTTGATGTTTATGCAACACTGCAGGTGACACAAGATATGGGAATAGAGCCTCCGGTATCCATCAGCTCCAAACTGGGAGATTTCAACAACTTATTCCGCAAAATCATAATCGCAGCGCATCATCCTCATCTGAGTATTCCAGAGACGGAAGCAGGGAAAAGCCGTAAACATTACAACAGGCTGATCAACCGCTCTCTTATGGCTGTTTCAAGTATGTTTTCTTCCATAGTCTCTTTAATCTTGACACAATCCTTTTCTTCCGAACAAGCAAAACCCATTAACAAATAAAATCATACAACAGTTGGAGCTGCTGCTGTGGTCGTTGGTCTGGCTGCATACCGTGTGTATGCTGCAAGAAAGAGCGCTTCTGCCTGAGAAAGTTTGAGAATGAAGAAGACAGTGTCTGAAGGTACGAACGCTAAAGAAGATAGCAAATCTCTTATTGCGAGACCTGAGTTTGTTTATCAGTCCTAAGTTTAAACGAGAGTACCGTGTTTTTCAGAAGATTAATGGAAATGTGCTTTTGAAGATCTGTAGGCAACACAAATATTAAGGGACAAAAGAAAAGAAGAGGACATATAGTTACAATAGACATTGTGTTGAGTTTCACCAATAAACAAAAGAACTTTTGTCTCCTTGATGTGTGATCTTGTTTGTTTGCTCTGTTCTCCAATTAACAAGCAACACTCAGACGTGTGCTCTATGAGATAAAAGGAAAGTGCTCTTCTATCAAATGCAAAATGCATTTAGTTATCACATATAACTAAATTTCTCTTGCTTAGTTATCACATAGAACTAAAATTTCTCTTCCAAAATACATGTTTTATATAAAAAGCCTTAGAACACAAGGTCTCGCAATTGAGTTGTAGTCAAACAAATCGAATGAAGATCAATACAAAAAAAAAAAAAAAAACAGAAATCTATTTTAATGTAAACAAACACTTTCACAAAGACAGTGAATAGAAAAAGAGATCACTATTGTTCCCTCCTGACCAAATCTGTAGAAGAAGAAGAAGAAGCTCTCATTGCTATAAACGATGGTCTTCTATTCTTGAACTTAAGCGGACTCCACACCACAGCCTTCTTCTGCAATGCAACCACCGTGGGATGGCTCGGCTTCCACGAGCTCCCACCTCCTCCTCCAAGAGGGCTCTTCTTGAATCTGCTACCTTTCACTGCATTTGGAGTCATAAAACTGTGGTCTGGAGAGAAGAGCTTAGAGAATCTCCCCCTTCTGGGGTCACCACCACCACCACGGAACACAGGGCGTGATGGTGTGGTCATGTTCATGTAAGATGGTTCTGGTCTCAACGTCGCAATAGAGACTCTCCTTCTCGGCTGGAGTGTTTTATTATTACCTGATGCAATAGCTAGTGGAGGAGGAGCTGGTCTGAATGCGATGGAGCTTCTTCTTGGTTTCATTAGTGTATTAATGTCCACGGATGATGATCTTCTAAGACTTTTATTATTATTGTTATTCTCTTTGCTTGATGCGTCTGAGAATCTCTTTGTAGGACCCTGAGATGGTTGTTGCTGCGGCATGAAGTTTGTGATTCTTCTGAGTGGCATTCTCATTGATCTTGTTGGAGCCAAAGGTGGCTTTTTCTCTGTGATCGTTGGTAGTTGTCTAGATGATGATGCAGTCGCTAGAGCTCGTGTCTCCTGCTTGATTCTGGTTTTTCTTTCCTCTGCTAGTTGAAATTCCAGATCACGAACCTGAGACGTGGTTTACAACTTTAGAAGAAGAGAAACACTAAACATATCAAAACCCTATTAGTTAAAAGCGGACTACCTTATCTTGAAGTCCTTTGCATATATGTTCTCTAGCAGTGAGGCGTAGCTGTAGCGACTGCACATTGTCCTGCAGCTTCTTCGTTTCCTTTTCCTCCTGTTTCAGCTTCTCTGTCTGTTTATAAAGGAGACAGCAATCAGGTTAAGATATGTTAAAGCTTAGATGAATATGAGTTCAGAGGAGCCATGTTACCATTTGTTTTAGCTTGAGGAGTTCAGACACATCCGCCTGTTTCCGGGCAGGTCCACTTTCGATTCCGCGAACTCTACTTGCAAAGTTCAAGGAGCAAAGCGTCTCTCCTTGATCAGCAGAGCTCGGGCTAATCTGTACAAACATTAAGGTTTTGCAATCTCCACCTGTATAAGTCATGGAGATGAAAAATAAATATCGTATTGGTCACTTAAACAACGGACGTGTATGACAAATTTTAACTTACCCAAAGAGTTTTGTAGCATATGAGTGAGCTTTGAGTTTCTAGCGCACAATAAGGAGATAAAAAAATTTCAATAATATAAACCAGTAAAGTTCAAATGAATATGTCTTAACAGAGGGGGAGAAGGGGGAAACCTGTAAGGAATGTGGCTTGTTTTGGATGCAAGGGCGGAGATAACATCACCGAGTGCCGAAAGCGACTTATTGATAAACTGAGATTCTTTTAGCCTTTCTCCTTCAACTTCCACCTTTCCTACTCGCTCACTTCCAGCCAAGTCAACCAGCCAGAGATGACTTTTGGTTCTCTGGCCATTGATCAGATTCTCTCCCTTCACTGTCACTCGCAACAAGCTGCACAAAAACGAAAACTTTGGTTGTATGAGTAAGGTTTCGTTTCACATGAATTTTGTTTACAAACCCTTTTTTATACCAATGAGAGCGGCTGCTTTGCTCGTTTGCAGCTGTTGATCCTACAGATCTAACACAATAGCCTCTCTTGAGCAGGTCCCACACTTCGTCTGTGTTGAAAACTTGTGCTTCGACTAATCCAGGGACTTCTTGTGTTCCTTCTGCTGATTGCTTAACTTCCAACCTTCATTAATTCAGCACGGAGAGAAAAAAACAGTGAGACATTTTTATTCTGTTGCCAAGCAAGAGAATGAAGGAGTTACTTTTTAGGAGGATGGCTTGAGTTATCAACTAAGAGGTCCCTTATCTTCTCATTGTAAACCTCCAACATGCTAACTGATAGCTTAAATTTCATGAGACGACTTCTACTTTCTGAAGAGCGAAACAGTTCTTCTAATGTCCTGTAGTTCACTCCTCTATTCTCTGGTGTTCCCTCCATGGTAAATGTCTTCCCGGTTCCAGTTTGGCCATAGGCAAAAATGCAGACATTGTAACCATCGAGCACAGAAGTAACTATAGGTTTTGTCTGTGCAAAAACAGTCTCTGCACATAAAGGTACAGTCAGGTAAGAAGACTCAATGACGTAGTGTTCAAAAAGCAAAAGGTTTATCCAAAACAAAGTTAAAACAGTACCTTGGCCATCCTCAGGCTTAAATACATGGTCAAATGTAAAACGCTTCTTGGAGGAATCGGTTGAAAGTAGTTGAAGCTCGTTTTCATGGGATGCATCAAACTCAACTACAGAAGAACATCCATTTGCTAGATCAGCTTGGTTTAGAGGCCTGCACCTGCAAAAGACCCTGATATTTCCCTTGAGTTCAATATTTTCATTGTACAATCGCTTCCTCTCTGATGACTCTTCCAAGTACTGCTTTTTCAGAGTTCCAAGCTCAGTACCTGCCATTGACCCATATCAATCACAAACCCAAAATAGCAAACAAGTTTTAAACAAAGTTAAAATAAAGCTACTAACTCAGAAGCTGGAGAGCCTTTGAAATTTCCGGTTCCACAGAGGAACAAGTCTTGATTTCTTTCACTTGGTTGGATACCAATGCATGTTCATCCTTCAATACCTATGAAATGAAGTGGAAAGGGTGAACATAAAACAACTTATATTGCATTCCATTGCAACTCAGAAGGAATTGTTGTGATTTAGTTGAAGAAAGGAAGGAGTGCCTTGATTTTGGTACTCAAATCAATAATTTTCTGGAGAATTGGAAGTGTTGGTCCACCGGTAGGAGAAACTTGTTGGCTTACACTTGTAACAGAGTCCTCACTTTCTTCCACTGTTTTCAGCCAAATCAGTCAAAGAAGCAAGCAGTAAAGGGAAATAAGGAGCCACAGAAAATGAATTTCATTATATTTTCTAATTGATTTCAGATTCATGAAATGGGTTAGGGACCCAAAACCCTAATTTGAACCTTCTAAAGACCTAATTGGACTCCATCACGAAGAAAACATCTAAAACAAGCAATCCAAAGATCCATTCAAGTTCGCTTGTGATTTTCTGTACTACAATTCAAAATCCACGACGAGAAAACACTTACCAGTGTCTGGATCGTGATTTTCAGCAGAACGTTCCTTCGATTCACATGGCGTAACATCATCGCTGCAGATATGTTGATCTGACAAAAATAATCGTAAATAATCAGCGAATCCTATCTTTTTCTAATCAAGAAAACGAATCGAAAGATCAATCAAGAAATCGAGGATAGTACCTTCCATGGCGGATTTGCTGAAGAACCCAAAGAACTAGAATCGAAAACTCTGAAGGAAGAGCAAGAGAGAGCGAGAGAGAGAGACGAGAGAGTAGGTTAACGGGGGAATTTGAATTTTAGATGAATAATAGCCGTTGGATGTGAGGAGCTTTGTAACGCCTATATATATTATCACCGTTCATCCATCTGATAGGAGCGTCAGAAAACGGATCCGAATACGGGTTACGGATCCTTAATAAAGCTCCTTTAACTTGAAAGTTTCAAACCTCTCCCTCAGCTAGGAGGGTTTCTTTTAAAAAAGGATAAATATTTTCAATAATTAATAAAAACCCCTAAGCGTTCATTTTGTTTTATAAAAAGATCCCAAATAGCCTAATTTACGTATATGCCCCTGTATTTCAACTGTTTGGATAAAATCTACTTGAATTTTGATTGCTGTAAACTGGATATGGCTTATTCTTAAATAGCAAGCTGTTTTTATGACTACCTCACCAGTTTTTTCGCAAATCATATATACAAATGCACGATACCATGGATGAGATATGATACGAGGTATAATCTTCAGTTACATGGGCTATGATAACAACCTCATGGAGAACATTGTGGTTGTCTGAATGTTGGAGAATTTGTTTCACCTCTTTGTTGCAGTAGAACATAGTTGGGAAGTCAGCAAAGTTTTATCTTGCTCTCCGGTTGATTATCCTTTGACAAAGTATGCACAATTATTATCACGAGGAATTAGTCTGGTGATAAAAGAGTTACAGTTATAACTATCACCACCTGGGTTTAACTCACACTGTAAAAAATGTTTGACGTTAAAAATAATATTAGCATCAAATAGTCCTGAATTTAAGAGATTATTTGGATCGAAAACTCAAATACTTCTTGATTAACAAAGAAAAGTATGCATAATAATAACATAGTGGTATGTCTTATTCCATTCAGAAATTCAACACTTGTTTATCCTCAACATATACATGTATTTCATAACTTACAAATAGTTATTTTATTTTTGACATACAAATATTATCTTTAATTGCATGAAAGAACATTATTAAGTATATATATATATATATTTGTATTATTCTTAACGTTTATTATCCTGAATGCTTACTTTATTATAGAGATATTATTATCGATTAGAAGATAATACAACAATTGGTGAATTGAAAGCCAGTTTAAAAAAATACAAAAAAATGGAGAATCTGAATGATAGTGTAAACTATATTTTGAAAATATCATATAATGTTTCAAACTATTTAAAATGCTATGTGTTAATTTTTCTAATCAAACTATATGTATAATATTGTAAGAAAATTTTGAAGTTCAGATCTAGTTAGAAATAAACAAGAGAAATCAAACAATAATGGAATCGGAAGTTTTGTTAATAATACATTTAGTATATGCTAATATATATACAGTTCCGCAGGCCTAAATTCGTTAGTTTGATTGTTTAATAAAAAGGCCTGATATGCGACCGACAATTACATCATTCAAGTTCAAGTTATTTCTTACGTTTTTAATTACAGATATTCTGATGAATACAGAGCAAATCAAAGATCACAACTTCAACTTAAAAAAAACAAATTGTTTGGTTAGCCAAAAAAACTTTTTAAAAAAAACAAATTAAATATGCATACAAGTTGTAATATAACGGCCAAACACGTTTTTCGTCAGCAGAAACAAAGAATTTCGTCATCAGAAAATCTATACATATGCCAGCCAGCTGCTAGTAATAATATATTGATAATTTAATGGTATTACTCGTTTAATGGCTTTATTTAATGGAAGTGATTAATTAAGCTAAAGGGTCGGCCATCATATTTAAAGGAATGTATGCAAGATTTTAACTAAATTCTTTTTTACAAATTTAAAGGTGAAATTTTTCTTAGAAAACTATATTATATAACTTTCTGTAAAAACTTTTGAAAACATGTTACCAATATTTCAGTTAGCATGGCCTAGGGCCGCCAGTGACTAAGAGCCAACTTTAACCCTTTGTTTGCACCTTCCCCATGCACAAGCCTCTTTGTCCAAAATAGTTCAAAGATTCCATGGCGGTGAATACTTTTAATGTTTTAATTTCATCACTCTTAATATTATTACGCTCTAATACAAAATTATACACAAATTTATTTTTAAACTAACAGCAGTATATAATAGTTAATTATTTTAAAAATTAATTAATTTAAAAGGTCAACTATGCATACTATATAATTTCATTATCCTTTTAACATATAAATGTTTGAACTTCTGACCAGAAAGATTTAAAACCAATATTATCCCAACGCAGTTGATCGAGCTTGTCTATATATTATTTGCATTTTACTCAAATAAAACATCTCTATTGTAGTACCAAACTGGTATTGGAGATGCATTTTAACCCAATCCATTTATATTTTTCGATAAATTAGTATCACATTTGAGGATAATTGTGAATCCATTAATCAGCTACAAAATTGTATATCTCACTAAATGAAACACTAACCGAGTTTTGTTTGTTTTCTTCCAAATATGTAATACATACATATATGTTCAATGGACCGACTCGTCTACATCATAATGCAACTAATTCTTATTTAATGATTAACTATATCAACTTATATAATAATATAATTTTCATAAATTCCGGCGTCGTGTGCCGAAGTTGCTCGTTACAGTTCTTATTCTCTTAAGACTTTTTTGCCTATATATTACAAACCTTTTAACACGAAACTCAAAAACTCACAAACAAACAATAACAACTTTAACAAAGCTCAAACACTTTCTTCACGAGTATTATCAAAAACACAAAATGGGTCGTGGTTATAATCTACTATTCATTCTAGTAACGTTTTTAGTATTTGGTTGCAGCTGTAACTGCACAAGAAAACGGTGGCTCGAGCCGTGGTGTTGGTCAGAGACCACGTGTTGGGTTCTATGGAAATAGATGCCGAAACGTAGAGTCCATTGTGACATCGGTTGTTCGAGGACATGTTGAGTCTAACCCGGCTAATGCACCGGGATCTTGCGTATGCATTTTCACGATTGCTTTGTTCGTGGCTGTGATGGCTCGGTTCTCCTCGCTGTAACAACACGGAGAGAACCGCCGGTCCAAACCGGTCATGAGAGGTTTAAGCTATTGAAGAGGCTAAGACTAGCTTGAGGCTGAGTGTCCTGGAATTGTCTCTTGTGCTGATATCCTCACCCTTGCTGCTCTTGACGCGGTTGTTTTGGTAACACAATATTATATTAGTTATTTTCAAGGTTCTAATTATCGGTCTGTCTAGGCGACAACCTCGTTTCTATCCGAAACGATTTTTCTAAAATCAAGTTTATACCGATTTATACGATTCAAATCGATTTAAAACTTTTCAAAATTGATTAAAACGATCTAAATTAGTCTAAATATGTAGTTTAAAACAATAATGTTAGTATAGATCCATAATTTGTCTAATTTCTTTTATTCATATCTAATTTGATAATTATCACAATATTTTATATATTTCTTTTAAAACTAAAATATTTCATATAAATGTCATACACATATAAAATCAATCAATAATTCGTTAATGCCTAGGACCTGAAATAAATTCTCTA
Source organism: Moricandia moricandioides (assembly GCA_905132885.1). NCBI lineage: Eukaryota > Viridiplantae > Streptophyta > Magnoliopsida > Brassicales > Brassicaceae > Moricandia > Moricandia moricandioides. The sequence continues at coordinate 12,127 of CAJHQQ010000964.1, read as the reverse complement.
AGCGCTAGTTCTCTATAAATCGTCTAGTAGTTACCGCCTAGTGATTTTTAGAAATATTGATTATTTTGTTTAAATAGTTACACGCACGTATAAATATATAACACTATATGTATAACGTATTGTGTGTTTAACGGTAATGGAAACTTGGGTGATGTAGACCGGGGACAAGGCTGGCGAGTGCCATTGGGACGTCTAGACGGCCGTATTTCGCAAGGCCTCGGACGTGGTCTTACCAGGACCAAACGATGCCGTCGAGAAACAGAAGCGAGACTTTGCTGCTAAAACTCTCAAACACACTAGACCTCGTAACTCTTGTTGGTAGTGGTGTCATTCATTCAAATTTCTGCAGTTTTTAATCAGAGTATAAAAACATTGAAAAAACCATACAAATAGAAATAAACCACTTTTTATTCCAAAATATTTTAGAGCATCCCAATAGGAGTTGTAGTTCTTGGATCGTTAAAAACATATATGTGTATATATATTCATATTAATATTTAATTGTGAGGTTCGTAACTTTATAAGAAAACCAACTCTAAAAATTTATACAGAGATACTTTGGGTTGAATTTCCCGTAAAATTAAAAATTCAACAATTAAATACTAATATAATATATACATACACATATATACACATATATGTATTTTGAGAACTGGAAGTAGAAAATCCTTATTGAGTGTTCTTATAACCAGAAAATTTTCAGAATAACATAAATTAAAATACTTACTTATATTATATATATATATATACATATATATATATGGATTAGATTTAGTGATAAGGTTTATGATTTAATATTTAAAAATGAGACTAAATTAAGAAGTTTAGAATTTGGAGTAATTTAGTAATATTTGGGGATTTATCTCTTTATATGCTATTTGTCATTATAAAATTGTTATGTAAGGAACTTGCCACAAAACATTCACTACGTAGCATTTCGGTTTGGATTGAGCTAATACTAATTTAACGAGTTATGGTTTCACTAGCCGACACCACAATAGGAACAGCTGGTTGCGTTTGTAAGAGGCAGATTCTTCAACTTCAACGGCACAGGACAACCCGACCCATCAATCGATCCGAGTTTCGTACCACTGGTTCAGCTCGATGCCCTCAAAACGGAGACGCAACAGCCCGAGTCGACTTAGATGCCGGTAGTGCTGGCGAGATTTGACACATCGTTCCTAAGTAATGTGAGGTCAAGCCGCGTGGTTCTCCGATCCGATCTTGTCTTGTGGGATGACACCGAGACTCGAGCCATCATAGAACGGTTATTAGGGTTACGCCGACCATCCTTGAGGTTCGGAACGGAAGTTCGCGAATTCGATGGTCAAGATGAGTCTTATAGAAGTTAAGACAGGATCAGACGGGGAGATTCGTAGGGTTTGCTCTGCGATCAACTAGGTAGGTGAACGAAACCACAACATGCATGTGTGGTTTGGTTGATTAATAATACAATAAGCTTGTGATTAGCATTTTGTGGGTGATGTTACGTACTTACGTTATGGTTATTCAAGTGAAAGATTGTAAGAACACCTTCAGTTGGAAAGTTTATTGCTCCGCGAATTCTAAAAATATATCAGCATTTAGAAGATACGTGGCTGAGTTCTTTTAAAGAGAGTATATCATTTATATAAGGGCAAATCTCTCAAATAGCATTTTTTGAAGTTTTTGTCACAAAAATAACACTTGAAAGAAAAAATGACCAAAATAGACCTTTTTTATTTTGAAGATTTAATATTTTTAATTTTTTTAATTTTTAAACCTCAACTCCAAAACCCCCACCCCATAACTCTAAACCCTAAATTTAGATTAGTTAACCCAAATGTATAAATTTATATTTACATCCTTTAATAAAGTCTATTTTGATCATTTTTCTTTTTGGGGTGCTATTTTTGGACAAAAGCTTTTAAGGTCTATTTTAGTCTTATCTCTTTATATAAATACCTAATTAATCATAGCTTAATAATGTAATTTGAATTTAAATAAAGAATATTTAGACCATTGATAAAGTCACACAGGGTTTATGAGGTTTTTAAGTTCTTTTGTTAGTCTCATATATGAAAAAGAAAAGCTCTTTCCTTTTCCTGGTCGACCAAAACTATTTATTTCTTTTTAATTTTCTAATTTTAAATACTATTTAAAAAAACTATTGATAATGATGTTTTTAGAATATGTTGTATATGTTTCTATAGTTGAGTAGTTTACCAATATAATCTTAGATTCTACTTGAATTAATAGATGAAATTATTTTAATTAAAAATATTTACCATCTATCTATGTTTTAAATATTTCTGTTGGATTTCCCGCTAAAAATTAAATTCAAAATTATTGTGATTTACATAAGGTAATAGACATTTCTAAGGGGACAAATATTTAAATAGACATTTTTAAGTTTTTGTCACAACAATAGATTTTTTTCTTTTAAAAATTTTAATATTTTTTAAATTTTAAACATCATTCCAAAATCTCACTATAACTCTAAACCCTAAGTTTAGATTAGTTAATTTAATAAATATAAATATATATTTATACTATTTAATAAAATTTATTTTGATTATTTGTTTCCATGTGACAAAAAAAATTAGGTCTATCGTAAACTAACATGGGTGTTGACAAAAACAAATAAAATTTAAAATGCTCATCGATAAAACAAAGAAATTTTCCATTTTTCACCGTCACAACTCACAAGTTAATATTGTATATATTTTAATAAAAAAACTAGGGTATTTTCAAACATAATCTCATGTTGCCGTTACTATAAACCCTAAATGAAACTCAAAAAATATCTAACGGTGCAGATAGTGAGAAGACACGTGGTCGTTTAAGATCACATGCTTTAGATATATTCAGAGTGGTAAACAAAATTAAAAAAAACAAAGCCTATTGGCTCTCTCAAGTCTCCTCCTTTTTATTCAAGTTTCCCGGCAACACCTCTCTCTCTCTCTAAAGAATCCTCTCTCTCTATCTCTCTTTGTTATCTCTCTTCTCTCACCGATCTCTTGAAGAAGCTTTTTTTCTCTCATCCGAGTTCTTCTCTGTGAGATTCAACAGCCGATACTCTTTGAGCTTGGGTAAATCGGTGAGTGGATCTGCTCTGATTTAGGGTTTTAACGGAAACTAATTGGGATCTCTCTGAACTTCACCTTGTGTGCGAAATTGGGTTTCGATTTGTGGATTCGTCTGCTTTACAATCGATGCTTACTGAATCTGCGATTCAAATTTTGATTTTGAAGTTGTTTTCTTTAGCTTTTGATATACAAATTCTCGAAAGATTGGATTCGAATTTCTGATTTTATAGATTTTTCGTGACGAGTATGTGAATCTGAATCTGGGTCTTCTTTAAAAATTTGATTTTTGAATTCCCCAAAGTTTGATTCCGATTCGGATTTTTCATCGACGCTGCGAATTTATAAGCAAAGTTGTTGTCTTTATTCATCGATGCTGCGAATTTTATCTTTCTTGGTGAGATTCAGTTTCACGGTTTCCTTAGTTTCTAACAATTTTGAACTTTTGTTTCAAATCAGACAGAACATGGCGCCTAGTAGGACGTCCAAGAGTGTGTTCAAACGTTCCACCAAAGAAGCTTCTCCAGAGAAGGGTTTAAGGAACTCTAGCAAAACCAAGCAAAGAGTGAGTTTTTTTTCTTAAAACCCAAATCTAGTCACTTTGATGCTCGTAGCTATGTTATTAGGAGTCAAAGAGATCCAAATCTTTAGTGAGACTGAGAGATTTTCCAACCCTTGTCTAGTGATCTTTTGTTGACTGTGTTATTCTTATCACAGATGAAGAGATTGACTGACAAGCTGGGACGTCAGTGGACGAAACGAGAGCTTGAGCGTTTCTATGATGCTTATCGGAAGCATGGTAGAGACTGGAGAAAGGTAAGCTGTGCTGCACAGTATGGTTTTTATAAGATTGCTTTCTCAATTTTTTTTGTATGACTTCAAAGTCTTTAATACTTGTTCTTCCCTGGAAACTGTTTAGGTAGCTGCTGCAGTGCGGAATAGCCGGTCTGTTGATATGGTGGAAGCTCTTTTTAATATGAATCGGGTATGAACTCAAGAATATCTTAGTTATCAGTTCTGTATACCATCGAGATGGGATGTGTGTTTCCATAGGCTTCATTCTAACCTTTTCATCCATTTGACTTTGCCTTTTCTTTTCAGGCATATTTATCCCTTCCCGAAGGAACTGCGTCTGTGGTTGGCCTCATTGCAATGATGACTGATCATTACAGCGTCATAGTGAGTAGTCATTTGTCTTATTAACACCTTAAAGTTCATGTTAAGTGACTTCCTGCTTGAAAATTCAAGAATCCAAGTGGAAAATTTACATGTTTATGGTAATGTTTGTAGGAGGAGAGTGAAAGTGAAGAAGAAGGCCATGGTGCTTCTGTAGTATCGATAGAATATCAAAAGCATAAACTTGCTAAACTTCGGTCTAATGATGTCCAAGAAGAACATTCAATTGCATCAGCGGAAGGCTGTCTCTCATTTCTGAAGCTGACACAAACTTATGGTACAATCATTATTTTTTGCAACTAAGTTTTCTAAACTTTATGGCTTAAAAATGCTAAACAAATGATTACTATGTGGTTTAAATTGTTGAGTAATTGTTAGTTCACAATATATATAGGGTAAAGATCTGCCTTGTGGGATTCTGTGGTAGCGTAACAAATACACGTAAATGAATAAGTTCAAGAATGTGTTTGATTTGTTACATTGCGTTATGCAGGATTAGAGCGACGTGCCGCTGGTAAACGTACACCTCGATTTCCTGTACCAAATGATTACGAGAGGGATGATAGAGAAGGTTCTATGCCACCAAATAAAAGAGCCAAGAAGCAACTTGAGGCCGATGACGACGCCACACTGGCGTTAGCATTGGCAAATGCAGCGAGAAGGGGAGGAGGGTCACCATATAGAAGAGCTGAAGTCAATGGCAACACTCCAAACGGAAAAATGGTATCTTTCTAGCTCTAACAACTTATCATGAATCATTAAAACATATAATTTTAATTTATTTATTTTGCATTTGCCAGTCACAAGCAAAGGAAGCTCAACCCAAGCACCTTGCTAGCTCCATGGTTAGGAATGTGGTGATAATAAGCCGAGACAGAAGACATATAAAGGGAGCACCTGACAGAGATGGTTCCTTGTTGATGGATACGGAAGGGGTTTGTACCGTGGAGGCTCCCCAGAAGGGGGAAAATGTGAGATTTGAAAAAAAAGAAAAAGAAGAAAAAGAAGAAGGAGATGCTTCTGGTGACGGCGGAGAAGCATGCAATGCCAACGAGGGACTCAAATCTGGAGGTAAAACGCAATAATAAGTTAACGTGAGAAAATTTCATAGGTTCAACAATAAACCTGTTTTATTGTTTTATCATAGTGATATTGTCTTATTAACTTAGGGGGCTTCATCTTTTGACAATTCAATATATCAGAATCTGAAACTTATTGCTTGTCTCTTCCTGCGTAGATGAATTAGAAGCTCTGCAAGCATTGGCTGCATTGTCAACTTTACTATCTCCTGATGGTTTGAAGGAATCAGGTGAATAACGAATGTTTTTTAATAATCTTGGGCTCTCTCGTTGACAATGTTTAGAAGAAGAGAGCTTTCACATTTCTTTATTTATTTCTAATGTTTTGTGTTGGATTTAGGATCACATCCACGGTTGAAAGAAGACAGAGTAGCTAACAACTTGGATGAGAAACCTAACACTCCGGATACCTTTGTCAAAAGCTATCACAGACGAAAACCAAAACAAGCAGGACCAGAAGATAGTCTTCCACATTCAATTTCACCTGCTGATGCTAGAAAACCTAAATCTTCTGCGCAGGAAATTGTTGATGGTAATGCTGGTTCCATAAGGGAACTTGGCACTTCAAAAAGAAAACGTAAAACTCTACTTGATAAGGTATTTGCACATCTCCCAGATCTTCTCCTATTTTTCCTTTTTGCTTGGGTATTATACTCTGTGATCTGTGTTTGATCCTCCACACTACAATTGTAAGATCCTTGACAGAGTTTTCCATCAAAAAGCTTATGCGTATGCTTAAGTAAGTTTTTTTTATTTGCAATGCAGGAATCGGCTGAAGATGATAATATGAAGGCTTTGATCAAAGTGCGACGTGCTGATCAAAGTCCACCAAAGCAGCTGACTACTGCAAGTACCCCTGAAGAATATTCTTCAAGTAGTGATAATAAAATAACTAGACCGGATGCAGTAGTGTCAGCTACACAAGCTTCAGGTTCAGGCCCAGCGAGTTTGCTGCAGAAACCACCAAACAGACGTAAGATGAGTTTGAAGAAAAGTTTACAAGAAAGAGTTAGATCTTCTGAAGCCACTCAGGAGACGCCACATAGATACGAACATGAGTTATTAAAGGTGGGGTATCTAGCTTCATTTCTCTTAAGACTCATTCGAAATTCTGGTAATTTATTTGCTTATTCCATTTACAGGAGCAAGTTTCGACTTGTCTGTCATGCCCGTTGGTACGTCGAAGGTGCATATTTGAATGGTTCTACAGTGCTATTGACTACCCCTGGTTTGCAAAGATGGAGTTTATTGATTTTCTAAATCATGTGGGGCTTGGTAACGCTCCAAGACTAACCCGTCTTGAATGGAGCGTCATTAAAAGGTTTGTTAAAGTTCCCTGTCTGTAATTTTCATATGTAAAGATTTGCAAAAGCTTACCCATTCTGTGTATTTCAGTTCTCTTGGTAGAACTCGGAGATTCTCTGAGAAGTTCATACAGGAAGAGCGGGACAAACTCAAACAGTATCGTGAATCTGCGAGAAAGCATTACACAGAGCTCCCCGCAGGTGCAAGGGAAGTGCTTCCTACAGATTTTGCCCAGCCTTTATCAGTGGGGAACAGAGTCATTGCCATACATTCTAAAACACGAGAACTTCGTGATGGCAAGATTCTTACCGTTGATTATGACAAGTGCAACGTTCTGTTTGATGACTTGGGCGTCGACTTAGTTATGGTAAAAAAAAAAAAAGTTATGGTAAATCACAAACTGTTTACGCAACTCACTTCTTGTGGACTCTAATCCTTTTTATTTGACAGGACATTGATATCATGCCTTTAAATCCGTTGGAATACATGCCAGATGGTGTGAGGAGGCAAATCGAAAGCAAAGAAGCAGAGCTTAACAGACACACAAGCTCTGATGCATCTGCTCTGTTCCCTCCTCCCGTGCTTGAAAATATCGACTTTTCTATGACTCCTCCTAAGGGACAGGTACACAATGACGTTTTGATTTGTCTGTCGAAGCTTTGATCTTCTTTTTTTCTTCTTTCAGAACTTTTTTGGTAAACTCTATGCATAACTCAACAAGTCTCTACAGGGTGATAGGGACATGCAAGTCACTAAATCATATAACATAGCCATTAACAACGCAAGGCAAGCTGAAAATCAACGAGCTCTGATGTTGGAGCATACTTCAGATGCAGAGGTAATGACTATGTATGCCTTGTTTTTGGGTATTGTAACTAAATAGGCTCAAAGCTAAATGAAACTTGGATTTCGTGGAAATTCTGCCTTCAGACTGATAATTCTAAACAATGTTCAACAAATCGTTAGGCGATAATTAAGACTTTTGTAGGAAATTAATATAATCGTTTTAGCGCCTAGTCACCGTCTATACTGATTTTTAGAACACTGATTCTGAGTATAAACTAATTAATTTTAATTCTGCATTACAGGAAATGGAGCCAGAAGTGGTGGGAATTGTTAATGGCTCAAGGTCAATAGCACAAGCAATGGTGGATGCAGCTATGAAGGTAGTTCTGATCAACTATTAGAGTATCCAAATCTAAATTACAGAGAACTCAAAGGCATACAAGTCTTACCTTTTGTGCTGTTGTAGGCTGCATCTTTGGTAAAGGATGATAAGTACGCAAGGAATGTAGTTCTACAAGCTTTAGACTCAATGGGAGAACATCATCAGCCATTAGATAATTCCATAGTGACTGGTTTAAAGCATCAAGACCAAACCAATGGCACCTTGGATCATCAAAGCTGGTCTTCCTCAAACATTGAAGATTTGATGGGATCAGGAAAAAAAGAAACGCAAATGGCTTCAGAGCTTATTGCCTCTTGTCTTTCAACTTGGCTCATGATTCAGGTAAAATTAAAAAAGGAAAGTTTTAATCTAAATCACTGGTTTTACATTTACTGAAATGGAAAGACCACTTGCAGAGGTGCACAGAGAAGCAGTACCCACCAGCTGATGTAGCTCAGGTGATAGAGATAGCAGTGAGAAGCTTGGAGCCACGGTGTCCCCAGAACATGCCGATCTACAGAGAGATTGAGACTTGCATGGGTTGGATCAAGAATCAAATCATATCTCTTGTAAAAACATGAACATAACTTTTGAGTTCTTTTCAATTTTGTCTGAATGGTAGAGGTTAGTTTAGTTTTAGTTAGTTAAATTTTAAAACTTTTTTTTTTTTGGAATTTAAAGCTAATAAGTGAGCAGCTATTCTTTTATTGGGCTAGTTCGGGCTTAAAAGCCTTTGAAATAAAATTCACTCTGTTATTTTTTATTCGGTAAGGCCTAAAATATGAAAGCCCAACACTATCTAATAAACTAAGCGTGAACATATAAACGAAGGCAAAAAATCGAAACTTCAACCAAAACAAAGTACAAAGAACCAAATGTTAAGAAAAGAACTTATTGCTTTCAATTGATGGGTGTACTTTATATATAGGGATTACATTAAACTATCGTCATTAACATAAACATTCTTAGATAAACATGAAAAACGTAAACCTTATGAAACTAAGAAAAGGAAAGTCTTGATCCATCTTTATTCATTCAGTCGATGATATATTCCTTTTGGTTGAGTAAGATTATTTTCTGATCGGACCAATCATATCCATGGTCGAATCTTGTTCGGTCTAATCCTTATGGTTATTGCATCCACATCAATTGATTCATAATATAAAACAGTTTAATCAAAAAATTGAATAGAAATCCAATATTTATAAAATATAATATCAAAATGAGATGATAAATTATAACATCTGAATGATATTATTAACATGTAATTTAAATTAAATAAATTAAAAAAAAAATATTAATAAATATAATTATATTTATCAATTTCATATTAACAATTTATAATAATACGGCTGGAAACTAATAACAAAATGATTTAACAATCATAGTTAATATTAAATAATTACTAGTATAGAAATTTTATTTTATGCACACGTAATCAACTAATTCAAATAATAAAAAACACATTGGTTTTTTAATTCGAGACGAATTTGTTGGGAAAATCTTAAACCAAATTATAAGATATTTAAGAAATAGAGTATTTAAAAAATCAAATTAAAGACTGAAATTGAGACGGTGGTTCATCCTTTTCCGCCGTCGTCGACAGCGATCTCTCACAGTAATGGCGGATTTTCAGACATCGACTCAACGAGCTAAGTGGATTTTCACTCCCAACAAACTTGTAATCTCACTTCCCTTTCCATCTCCCTACGTCTATTGCTTCCTCTTTTTTCTTCGAAAATCATTTGAAAATTGACTGTGTGATTGTTATTGTTGGTATTGAAGCTAAGCTCTAGTGTTGTGATTTGTAGGCAGAGAGATATAAATCTGCTAACCACAGGGCAGTACAATTGCTTGAGAAGGCAAGTGTTGATATACAACTTTATTATATAGGCCATGTTCGTTTACGTGTCGCGCAACCTGTGACCAGTTGTGCGACCAAAAGTTGTGAATTATATACTTGGATAATGATTGAATCGCCATACTCATTTCCGGCAACTTGAATCAGTACCTGCTACTGGTCGCATGTCTCAGGTTGCAAATCGCGCGATAGGTAAACGAACAAGACCATATTCATGATAGATTTTTACTTTATTTATAGTGTGGAACAACCCAAGTTGAAGTAGATGCTAGTGGATCACTAACTTATCCTACAGAGAAAGGTGATGCAGGAGGAGATAAAAGTAAGTTTTTTTTGTTTATCATTATATTGTTTTTGTTGGTCAAACTTTTAAATGATGTTAGTTTTTGTTTTGTTTTTTGTCTCTCAGGTGATAAGAAGCTTAAGCCTTTGAGTGTTGATGAAGAACGGTTCATGAGAGCTTTTTATGAGGCAAAGGTTCAAGAAGTCTGCAGTGCCTTTGAGTTTCCTCACAAGATTCAGGTGTGCATTGAACGGTTATGCTCTTCTTTCACATTGAAGTTCAAAATGAAAATGCCTTTATCTTGTTAGCTCTCTGAATTTCTTGTTTTTATGTTTTTGATGTTTTTTGCAGGCAACAGCTCTTCAATACTTTAAAAGATTTTATCTGCAATGGTCTGTTATGCAACATCATCCAAAAGAAATAATGTATACTTCTTTTCAATTCCTTAGAAATGTGCACATGCTTGGTAGAATATTGTAATTTGGATTAATTGTGATACATTTGGTTGAACAGGTTAACCTGCGTGTATGCGGCGTGTAAAATAGAGGAGAATCATGTATCTGCAGAGGAAATAGGCAAGGGGATTAAACAAGATCATCACGTAATTCTCAAGTATGAGATGGCTGTTCTCCAGGCATGATTATGAGTCAATTAATCTATAGAAAGTTCCCTATCTTTATTCACCCCTTTTTTTTCATGTGTGCTTCTCTGTTCATGTTAGATGATTAACTTTATTTTCAGAGTTTGGAATTTGATCTGATTGTTTTTGCACCGTATCGTGCAATCGAAGGCTTTGTCAGCAACATGGAGGTAAAACCTTGGCTGTCCTGTCCAATACAGCTTGCTTTTCTCTGTTTACATCTTTATAATGTTGTCCTTATCATCCTTGTTTAACTTCATATTATCAACGTCTAGGAGTTTCTGCAAGCTAGAGATGATGAATCCCAAAAGCTGGAGGTAGATTGCAAGTCTTGTTTTTTTACTTAATGGGATCATTTTGTCATACTGGCATAACATTTCAAGTACTTTGCAGAGATTGCTCAAAGCAGCAACAGCAGAAGCTGATAAAATTATGCTCACAGATGCTCCACTCCTCTTTCCTCCTGGTCAGGTGGGTTTCTTTGTCTCCCCTAACCTTTGTTTTTATCATGTTGAAGATAAGTCACTTAAAACCATCAAAGAATCTGGTTGAACTCATGGTTTTGGAATATTCTTTACTGTTTCTCAGTTAGCGTTGGCTGCTTTGCGTATTGCAAATGGGGTTCTTGGAGTAGTTGACTTTGATAGGTTATTTATTTCCTCTCTTGGCTTCTGTTTTCGTTATATGAAAACTTGTACTGGTTGGATTTTAAACTAAACTGCATGTAGTGCAGGTACCTAGAGAACATTGTTTCTCAACCAAACTCTGAGCACACTACTTCAGAGCTTATAAAATTACTTGATGACATTGAGTATTTGGTAAGCATTGACTTTTTAATATTGTCATCATAACCATGAACTAAAAGGCAGTTAATGTTCTATTTTTTTGCAGGTAAAGAACTATAAGTACCCAAGTGAAAAGGACATGAAGCATATCAACAGGAAGCTAAAATCTTGTCTAGGACATAGCTCTTCACATGACGAGTACCAATTAACCTTCATGCTTTTACTTCTTTTAACCACTTAAAATTGTATACGTTTTGCTGCTTTAGTTGATTATGTTCTCTACTTGTTTTCTCTCTTAGGAGTAAGAAACGGGAGAAGAGATCGAAGCACAAGTCACATAGGAGCTCCAGTGATACACCAAAGGGTGCACCCATAGGTTGAGTTTCTCGTTTTGCCATTAGCAACTCTCCCTTGGCACTTGCTAGCTTTAATCTTATCAATGAATGAGCAAATCATATTTATACATTCTTGCCATGTTGTTAAATTTGAGCGTATCTGAATAATCAAATCTTAAACTGGCAGTTTATGTTATAGAGACAAAAAGGCTGTATCTAGCAACAAAAATTGACACATAAGTTCGTTTATTCCGAAGAAGATGCCATTGAACACCTTCAAATACAAAACTACCATTTTCCAAGTAAAAAAAAAAAACTACCATTTTCCAAGTTTTCGTGAAAATTCTGTTATGTCGGTATAGTCGGGTTGGTTATTTTGGTTAATTAAAAAATTGGAGAAACCGCTTAATTGAACCGTAAAAATAGGGTT